>JAYJMM010000073.1:0-185250 GCA_037349105.1 Limnomonas spitsbergensis | reverse complement strand
CCCTAAACCCTAAACCCTAAACCCTAAACCCTAAACCCTAAACCCTAAACCCTAAACCCTAAACCCTAAACCCTAAACCCTAAACCCTAAACCCTAAACCCTAAACCCTAAACCCTAAACCCTAAACCCTAAACCCTAAACCCTAAACCCTAAACCCTAAACCCTAAACCCTAAACCCTAAACCCTAAACCCTAAACCCTAAACCCTAAACCCTAAACCCTAAACCCTAAACCCTAAACCCTAAACCCTAAACCCTAAACCCTAAACCCTAAACCCTAAACCCTAAACCCTAAACCCTAAACCCTAAACCCTAAACCCTAAACCCTAAACCCTAAACCCTAAACCCTAAACCCTAAACCCTAAACCCTAAACCCTAAACCCTAAACCCTAAACCCTAAACCCTAAACCCTAAACCCTAAACCCTAAACCCTAAACCCTAAACCCTAAACCCTAAACCCTAAACCCTAAACCCTAAACCCTAAACCCTAAACCCTAAACCCTAAACCCTAAACCCTAAACCCTAAACCCTAAACCCTAAACCCTAAACCCTAAACCCTAAACCCTAAACCCTAAACCCTAAACCCTAAACCCTAAACCCTAAACCCGTGTTCATCGTCACGCTGCCGGTGAGCTTGCGATCGGTCACCACATCCAAGAGCGCAGTCTGCTCGGATGCCAAAGTGAGTGTGGATCCTGGTGTGACGCTCCATGTGCCCGATAGGAAGATGTACATGAAGCCCGGGTCATCACCGTCGGCATAGTAGCCTCCGACCCCCGGTACGACACAGTCTGCCTCATCGCCCAGCAGGGCCATGGTTGTGTTGTCGAACACCTGAGAGGGGGTTTATGAGGGGGTTGATTAGGGTTCAGGATTCAAAGAGGGAAAGTGAAGTGGGGGAGAGCAATTATCAGGTAGGCAGTGAGGTGCAGGGGAGAGAGTGAGTGGATTTCATTTTTCACGTTTACTGCTTTATGGTGCGACAAGAGCCCTCTGTATTGGAACCTTCGAAGCGACCTTGGAACCTGTGAAGGGAATCTTGCCTGAAGCTGTGAAGTTTTTACAGTCCAACTGAGCATCACATGCCTGAAATGGTGTCCGTGCCGGTTGCCCAGGCGACCCAGCCTGAGCCGGTGATAGAGAGGTGGATGACATCACAACATTTGGGCCATGCCTGTCAATGAGGTCAAAGACACAACTATTGACGCCTCTGCTTGGAAAAAGGAGAATGAACAAGCTCTTGGACCTTCTTGAGACAAGTAGTCAGAGTTGCTGCTGCGCAACACGAAAAACGGTAGAGCAGTCGGGTATGTGACTTGTCAGGGTGCAGGTGCGGACGGGGTCACCTGGACCCCATGCAACCCCCCCCCCCCCGCCATGTTGCAGGATTTCGAAATATGTCTTACAACTCTATCGCTGGAAAAGTGCATGTTGTTAATGATGCGTATCGAATTGCGCATACATAAGTGAAGTTGCAGCTGTCGCGTGACACCTTACATCATCGGCTATTCCAGCCTTGGTAGCTGAGTTTCTCATTTGTGCACCTCGGCCTTTGAAGTCTGACAGTAATGACCTTAATAAATATAGCCAGCCTATTTGTGCTGTAGCGCATACAGTTTCCGTGACGTTCTAGAAACATCGGGCTGACTGAAAGACTAACGGATAATTGACGGATACGGGGTTGTGTTTTCAAGTGACGTTTGCCTTCTCTTGTTCCCATCGTAGGTTCCAAACGGCAAACGACACGTATTCGGCCTCCGAAGCGCTCTCAGAAAAGATCGCCTCGTCTTTCTCAGTGAAGGAAGTGGATGCAAACCCGGCTGAGCAGATGCCGTCCTCGCTCAGGGCGATGTGAAGAGAGGGAGCTTGAGGCGGCTCTAGCAAGCTGAGATGTGGGTCCGTCAGCTTTGACCACGTTGGGGGCCGCCTGTGTGTTTGTTGCCCAGCGCCAGCTGCCCTGGGAGTGATGGCACTTTGCCCTCTGGACCAGGCAGGCTGGGAATATTGGTTTGATGGTGTTACAGTGATGGGGGCGAGACCGCTGATGTAGAGCCCTCTGTATTGGAACCTTCGAAGCGACCTTGGAACCTGTGAAGGGAATCCTGCCTGAACTGAAACCCAAGGGATGGATGACTAAGGTAACAACATTGTTAACTACATTAAAAAAGATATGGTAACAATACATCACATACTAATGGATCATGCAGGTGTCATGGCATCACAATGGTCCACTGCCCCAAAGAGTTATGATGAGGTGGAGGGGCAGAGATCACAAGATGCAAGGATGGAGAGAAGGGTGGAGGGTTAAAAAAAAAGATGGAAAAGACATCAAAAGAGGCAAAAAAAAAGTTGGAAAAAATAAAGGGAGTGGAGCCCATGGATAAGTGGTGGATATATGGTTACAAGCTTGGAATTTCAAGAAGGTGAGCAGAATTTTCAATGTACATGTTTATACAAATCATCTTAAAACATAAAACAATACATGCAGACATTGCCCCAAAGAGTTATGCTAACCAGGAGGAGGGGCATGCTTACTCTCTTGAAATTTCATTAAGGTAAGCACATTTCACCCATGTTAAAATATATTGCTTAGCCATCTAATATAAAAACAATGCTTGCAGTGTTATGCAAGACTTGAGAGGGGACTGCAAGATTGCCTGCAAGATTTGAGAAGTCTATGCTGAGGAGGATTGCTTGAAGTAAACATGCTTGATGCACATGTTAACTCCCCCTCTCCCCACTCACATGGTGTACCCATATACAAAACACCAGGGGGAGGGGTAAGAAGCACTGGGTGGGGCCAATGAGAGAACCTCCAACTTGGGTTTAGCCCTAAAGTGGTGGCCCTGGACCAAGGTGTGTGAATACACACACCTTGACTGATCTCTCAAGGTAAGGCATGTGTGTTTTCATATTGTGATTCCACTAAGCCGTTTTGGAGGAAACACAACCCTATCACCTTTGGGTGTGCAATATTATAATTGTATATTATATATTAAGCAATTATGTAGCCATCAATTGTGTTGTGAGGATATTCTCATAATAGATTGCTTACTATCATGTTTTGACTCATAAAAGCCATAAAACTCATAATTTGGAAATTATAAAAACGCCATTGTCTTAATTACATCAAACCATTGAAATTGACATATTGAAGTGGTATGTTTCTCAAGTAAGTCCCAAAGGCCATAACTTCTTGTAACCCTAATAACTCCAAAAATCCTCGGGGAAATTTGCTTAAATTTTGTGTATGTGATAGTGGTACCTTGCTTGATACATCCCCAAATTTTTAGGTCATTCTCTTAACCTTTGAGGGGGTGAGGAGTGAGGAGATACCTATATAAACCCTAAACCCTAAACCCTAAACCCTAAACCCTAAACCCTAAACCCTAAACCCTAAACCCTAAACCCTAAACCCTAAACCCTAAACCCTAAACCCTAAACCCTAAACCCTAAACCCTAAACTAGGCAGGTGTGGCTGGGGTTCTGCATCTGTGTGATGGCAGGTGAGGCTGAGGGTCTGCAACTGGGTGATGGCATGTGTGGCTGGGGTTCTACATGTATGTGATGACCTGTGAGGCTGAGGGTCTGCAGCTGGGTGATGGCAGGTGTGGCTGGGGTTCTGCAAGTATGTGATGACATGTGAGGCTGAGGGTCTGCAGCTGGGTGATGGCAGGTGTGGCTGGGGTTCTGCATCTGTGTGATGGCAGGTGAGGCTGAGGGTCTGCAACTGGATGATGGCATGTGTGGCTGGGGTTCTGCAAGTATGTGATGGCAGGTGAGGCTGAGGGCCTGCAACTGGGTGATGGCAGGTGTGGCTGGGGTTCTGCAAGTATGTGATGACAGGTGAGGCTGAGGGTCTGCAGCTGGGTGATGGCAGGTGTGGCTGGGGTTCTGCAAGTATGTGATGACAGGTGAGGCTGAGGGTCTGCAGCTGGGTGATGGCAGGTGTGGCTGGGGTTCTGCATCTGTGTGATGGCAGGTGAGGCTGAGGGTATGCAGCTGGGTGATGGCAGGTGTGGCTGGGGTTCTGCATCTGTGTGATGGCAGGTGAGGCTGACGGTATGCAGCTGGGTGATGGCAGGTGTGGCTGGGGTTCTGCAAATTTGTGATGGCAGGTGAGGCTGAGGGCCTGCAACTGGGTGATGGACCCTGGGAGTTATTGGGTACCTGCTTGTGTCGAAGGGATGATGGCGCCCTCCTTGCGCCGTGGCCTCCACTCCCACTTCGCTCATCTCTCCTAGCTCCCGAGCCACCGCAAACATCTGAAAGGGGGGAGAGGCATTGCTGAAGGCCTGCAGCTGGGTGATAGCAGATGTGGCTGGGGTTCTGCAAATGTGTGACAACAGGTGAGGCTGAGGGTCTGCAGCTGGGTGATGGCAGGTGTGGCTGGGGTTCTGCATCTGTG
Source organism: Limnomonas spitsbergensis (assembly GCA_037349105.1). NCBI lineage: Eukaryota > Viridiplantae > Chlorophyta > Chlorophyceae > Chlamydomonadales > Limnomonas > Limnomonas spitsbergensis. The sequence goes on along the minus strand of JAYJMM010000073.1, from coordinate 180,844 downwards.
TGATGGCAGGTGAGGCTGAGGGTCTGCAACTGGGTGATGGCATGTGTGGTTGGGGTTCTGCATGTATGTGATGACCTGTGAGGCTGAGGGTCTGCAGCTGGGTGATGGCAGGTGTGGCTGGGGTTCTGCAAGTATGTGATGACAGGTGAGGCTGAGGGTCTGCAGCTGGGTGATGGGAGGTGTGGCTGGGGTTCTGCAAGTATGTGATGACATGTGAGGCTGAGGGTCTGCAGCTGGGTGATGGCAGGTGTGGCTGGGGTTCTGCATCTGTGTGATGGCAGGTGAGGCTGAGGGTATGCAGCTGGGTGATGGCAGGTGTGGCTGGGGTTCTGCAAATTTGTGATGGCAAGTGAGGCTGAGGGCCTGCAACTGGGTGATGAACCCTGGGAGTTATTGGGTACCTGCTTGTGTCGAAGGGATGATGGCGCCCTCCTTGCGCCGTGGCCTCCACTCCCACTTCGCTCATCTCTCCTAGCTCCTGAGCCACCGCAAACATTTGAAAGGGGGGAGAGGCATTGCTGAAGGCCTGCAGCTGGGTGATAGCAGGTGTGGCTGGGGTTCTGCAAATGTGTGACAGCAGGTGAGGCTGAGGGTCTGCAGCTGGGTGATGGCAGGTGTGGCTGGGGTTCTGCATCTGTGTGATGGCAGGTGAGGCTGAGGGTCTGCAACTGGGTGATGGCAGGTGTGGCTGGGGTTCTGCAAGTATGTGATGACATGTGAGGCTGAGGGTCTGCAGCTGGGTGATGGCAGGTGTGGCTGGGGTTCTGCATCTGTGTGATGGCAGGTGAGGCTGAGGGTCTGCAGCTGGGTGATGGCAGGTGTGGCTGGGGTTCTGCATCTGTGTGATGGCAGGTGAGGCTGAGGGTATGCAGCTGGGTGATGGCAGGTGTGGCTGGGGTTCTGCAAATTTGTGATGGCAGGTGAGGCTGAGGGCCTGCAACTGGGTGATGGACCCTGGGAGTTATTGGGTACCTGCTTGTGTCGAAGGGATGATGGCGCCCTCCTTGCGCCGTGGCCTCCACTCCCACTTCGCTCATCTCTCCTAGCTCCCGAGCCACCGCAAACATCTGAAAGGGGGGAGAGGCATTGCTGAAGGCCTGCAGCTGGGTGATAGCAGGTGTGGCTGGGGTTCTGCAAATGTGTGACAGCAGGTGAGGCTGAGGGTCTGCAGCTAGGTGATGGCATGTGTGGCTGGGGTTCTGCATCTGTGTGATGGCAGGTGAGGCTGAGGGCCTGCAACTGGGTGATGGCATGTGTGGTTGGGTTTCTGCATGTATGTGATGACATGTGATGCTGAGGGTCTGCAGCTGGGTGGTGGCAGGTGTGGCTGGGGTTCTGCAAGTATGTGATGACAGGTGAGGCTGAGGGTCTGCATCTGGGTGATGGCAGATGTGGCTGGGGTTCTGCAAGTATGTGATGACATGTGAGGCTGAGGGTCTGCAGCTGGGTGATGGCAGGTGTGGCTGGGGTTCTGCATCTGTGTGATGGCAGGTGAGGCTGAGGGTATGCAGCTGGGTGATGGCAGGTGTGGCTGGGGTTCTGCAAATTTGTGATGGCAGGTGAGGCTGAGGGCCTGCAACTGGGTGATGGACCCTGGGAGTTATTGGGTACCTGCTTGTGTCGAAGGGATGATGACGCCCTCCTTGCGCCGTGGCCTCCACTCCCACTTCGCTCATCTCTCCTAGCTCCCGAGCCACCGCAAACATCTGAAAGGGGGGAGAGGCATTGCTGAAGGCCTGCAGCTGGGTGATAGCAGATGTGGCTGGGGTTCTGCAAATGTGTGACAGCAGGTGAGGCTGAGGGTCTGCAGCTGGGTGATGGCAGGTGTGGCTGGGGTTCTGCATCTGTGTGATGGCAGGTGAGGCTGAGGGTCTGCAACTGGGTGATGGCATGTGTGGCTGGGGTTCTGCATGTATGTGATGACATGTGAGGCTGAGGGTCTGCAGCTGGGTGATAGCAGGTGTGGCTGGGGTTCTGCAAGTATGTGATGACATGTGAGGCTGAGGGTCTGCAGCTGGGTGATGGGAGGTGTGGCTGGGGTTCTGCATCTGTGTGATGGCAGGTGAGGCTGAGGGTCTGCAGCTGGGTGATGGCAGGTGTGGCTGGGGTTCTGCAAGTATGTGATGACATGTGAGGCTGAGGGTCTGCAGCTGGGTGATGGCAGGTGTGGCTGGGGTTCTGCATCTGTGTGATGGCAGGTGAGGCTGAGGGTCTGCAACTGGGTGATGGCAGGTGTGGCTGGGGTTCTGCATCTGTGTGATGGCAGGTGAGGCTGAGGGTCTGCAGCTGGGTGATGGCAGGTGTGGCTGGGGTTCTGCAAGTATGTGATGACCTGTGAGGCTGAGGGTATGCAGCTGGGTGATGGCAGGTGTGGCTGGGGTTCTGCAAATTTGTGATGGCAGGTGAGGCTGAGGGTCTGCAGCTGGGTGATGGCAGGTGTGGCTGGGGTTCTGCATCTGTGTGATGGCAGGTGAGGCTGAGGGTCTGCAACTGGGTGATGGCATGTGTGGCTGGGGTTCTGCATGTATGTGATGACCTGTGAGGCTGAGGGTCTGCAGCTGGGTGATGGCAGGTGTGGCTGGGGTTCTGCAAGTATGTGATGACATGTGAGGCTGAGGGTCTGCAGCTGGGTGATGGCAGGTGTGGCTGGGGTTCTGCATCTGTGTGATGGCAGGTGAGGCTGAGGGTCTGCAACTGGGTGATGGCATGTGTGGTTGGGGTTCTGCAAGTATGTGATGGCAGGTGAGGCTGAGGGCCTGCAACTGGGTGATGGCAGGTGTGGCTGGGGTTCTGCAAGTATGTGATGACAGGTGAGGCTGAGGGTCTGCAGCTGGGTGATGGCAGGTGTGGCTGGGGTTCTGCAAGTATGTGATGACAGGTGAGGCTGAGGGTCTGCAGCTGGGTGATGGCAGGTGTGGCTGGGGTTCTGCATCTGTGTGATGGCAGGTGAGGCTGAGGGTCTGCAGCTGGGTGATGGCAGGTGTGGCTGGGGTTCTGCATCTGTGTGATGGCAGGTGAGGCTGAGGGTATGCAGCTGGGTGATGGCAGGTGTGGCTGGGGTTCTGCAAATTTGTGATGGCAGGTGAGGCTGAGGGCCTGCAACTGGGTGATGGACCCTGGGAGTTATTGGGTACCTGCTTGTGTCGAAGGGATGATGGCGCCCTCCTTGCGCCGTGGCCTCCACTCCCACTTCGCTCATCTCTCCTAGCTCCCGAGCCACCGCAAACATCTGAAAGGGGGGAGAGGCATTGCTGAAGGCCTGCAGCTGGGTGATAGCAGGTGTGGCTGGGGTTCTGCAAATGTGTGACAGCAGGTGAGGCTGAGGGTCTGCAGCTGGGTGATGGCAGGTGTGGCTGGGGTTCTGCATCTGTGTGATGGCAGGTGAGGCTGAGGGTCTGCAACTGGGTGATGGCATGTGTGGCTGGAGTTCTGCATGTATTTGATGACAGGTGAGGCTGAGGGTCTGCAGCTGGGTGATGGCAGGTGTGGCTGGGGTTCTGCAAGTATGTGATGACATGTGAGGCTGAGGGTCTGCAGCTGGGTGATGGCAGGTGTGGCTGAGGTTCTGCATCTGTGTGATGGCAGGTGAGGCTGAGGGTATGCAGCTGGGTGATGGCAGGTGTGGCTGGGGTTCTGCATCTGTGTGATGGCAGGTGAGGCTGAGGGTCTGCAACTGGGTGATGGCATGTGTGGCTGGGGTTCTGCATGTATGTGATGACCTGTGAGGCTGAGGGTCTGCAGCTGGGTGATGGCAGGTGTGGCTGGGGTTCTGCAAGTATGTGATGACATGTGAGGCTGAGGGTCTGCAGCTGGGTGATGGCAGGTGTGGCTGGGGTTCTGCATCTGTGTGATGGCAGGTGAGGCTGAGGGTCTGCAACTGGATGATGGCATGTGTGGCTGGGGTTCTGCAAGTATGTGATGGCAGGTGAGGCTGAGGGCCTGCAACTGGGTGATGGCAGGTGTGGCTGGGGTTCTGCAAGTATGTGATGACAGGTGAGGTTGAGGGTCTGCAGCTGGGTGATGGCAGGTGTGGCTGGGGTTCTGCAAGTATGTGATGACAGGTGAGGCTGAGGGTCTGCAGCTGGGTGATGGCAGGTGTGGCTGGGGTTCTGCATCTGTGTGATGGCAGGTGAGGCTGAGGGTCTGCAGCTGGGTGATGGCAGGTGTGGCTGGGGTTCTGCATCTGTGTGATGGCAGGTGAGGCTGACGGTATGCAGCTGGGTGATGGCAGGTGTGGCTGGGGTTCTGCAAATTTGTGATGGCAGGTGAGGCTGAGGGCCTGCAACTGGGTGATGGACCCTGGGAGTTATTGGGTACCTGCTTGTGTCGAAGGGATGATGGCGCCCTCCTTGCGCCGTGGCCTCCACTCCCACTTCGCTCATCTCTCCTAGCTCCCGAGCCACCGCAAACATCTGAAAGGGGGGAGAGGCATTGCTGAAGGCCTGCAGCTGGGTGATAGCAGATGTGGCTGGGGTTCTGCAAATGTGTGACAGCAGGTGAGGCTGAGGGTCTGCAGCTGGGTGATGGCAGGTGTGGCTGGGGTTCTGCATCTGTGTGATGGCAGGTGAGGCTGAGGGTCTGCAACTGGGTGATGGCATGTGTGGTTGGGGTTCTGCATGTATGTGATGACCTGTGAGGCTGAGGGTCTGCAGCTGGGTGATGGCAGGTGTGGCTGGGGTTCTGCAAGTATGTGATGACAGGTGAGGCTGAGGGTCTGCAGCTGGGTGATGGGAGGTGTGGCTGGGGTTCTGCAAGTATGTGATGACATGTGAGGCTGAGGGTCTGCAGCTGTGTGATGGCAGGTGTGGCTGGGGTTCTGCATCTGTGTGATGGCAGGTGAGGCTGAGGGTATGCAGCTGGGTGATGGCAGGTGTGGCTGGGGTTCTGCAAATTTGTGATGGCAAGTGAGGCTGAGGGCCTGCAACTGGGTGATGGACCCTGGGAGTTATTGGGTACCTGCTTGTGTCGAAGGGATGATGGCGCCCTCCTTGCGCCGTGGCCTCCACTCCCACTTCGCTCATCTCTCCTAGCTCCTGAGCCACCGCAAACATTTGAAAGGGGGGAGAGGCATTGCTGAAGGCCTGCAGCTGGGTGATAGCAGGTGTGGCTGGGGTTCTGCAAATGTGTGACAGCAGGTGAGGCTGAGGGTCTGCAGCTGGGTGATGGCAGGTGTGGCTGGGGTTCTGCATCTGTGTGATGGCAGGTGAGGCTGAGGGTCTGCAACTGGGTGATGGCATGTGTGGCTGGGGTTCTGCAAGTATGTGATGACATGTGAGGCTGAGGGTCTGCAGCTGGGTGATGGCAGGTGTGGCTGGGGTTCTGCATCTGTGTGATGGCAGGTGAGGCTGAGGGTCTGCAGCTGGGTGATGGCAGGTGTGGCTGGGGTTCTGCATCTGTGTGATGGCAGGTGAGGCTGAGGGTCTGCAACTGGGTGATGGCATGTGTGGCTGGGGTTCTGCATGTATGTGATGACCTGTGAGGCTGAGGGTCTGCAGCTGGGTGATGGCAGGTGTGGCTGGGGTTCTGCAAGTATGTGATGACATGTGAGGCTGAGGGTCTGCAGCTGGGTGATGGCAGGTGTGGCTGGGGTTCTGCATCTGTGTGATGGCAGGTGAGGCTGAGGGTCTGCAACTGGGTGATGGCATGTGTGGTTGGGGTTCTGCAAGTATGTGATGGCAGGTGAGGCTGAGGGCCTGCAACTGGGTGATGGCAGGTGTGGCTGGGGTTCTGCAAGTATGTGATGACAGGTGAGGCTGAGGGTCTGCAGCTGGGTGATGGCAGGTGTGGCTGGGGTTCTGCAAGTATGTGATGACAGGTGAGGCTGAGGGTCTGCAGCTGGGTGATGGCAGGTGTGGCTGGGGTTCTGCATCTGTGTGATGGCAGGTGAGGCTGAGGGTCTGCAGCTAGGTGATGGCAGGTGTGGCTGGGGTTCTGCATCTGTGTGATGGCAGGTGAGGCTGAGGGTATGCAGCTGGGTGATGGCAGGTGTGGCTGGGGTTCTGCAAATTTGTGATGGCATGTGAGGCTGAGGGCCTGCAACTGGGTGATGGACCCTGGGAGTTATTGGGTACCTGCTTGTGTCGAAGGGATGATGGCGCCCTCCTTGCGCCGTGGCCTCCACTCCCACTTCGCTCATCTCTCCTAGCTCCCGAGCCACCGCAAACATCTGAAAGGGGGGAGAGGCATTGCTGAAGGCCTGCAGCTGGGTGATAGCAGGTGTGGCTGGGGTTCTGCAAATGTGTGACAGCAGGTGAGGCTGAGGGTCTGCAGCTGGGTGATGGCAGGTGTGGCTGGGGTTCTGCATCTGTGTGATGGCAGGTGAGGCTGAGGGTCTGCAACTGGGTGATGGCATGTGTGGCTGGAGTTCTGCATGTATTTGATGACAGGTGAGGCTGAGGGTCTGCAGCTGGGTGATGGCAGGTGTGGCTGGGGTTCTGCAAGTATGTGATGACATGTGAGGCTGAGGGTCTGCAGCTGGGTGATGGCAGGTGTGGCTGAGGTTCTGCATCTGTGTGATGGCAGGTGAGGCTGAGGGTATGCAGCTGGGTGATGGCAGGTGTGGCTGGGGTTCTGCATCTGTGTGATGGCAGGTGAGGCTGAGGGTCTGCAACTGGGTGATGGCATGTGTGGCTGGGGTTCTGCATGTATGTGATGACCTGTGAGGCTGAGGGTCTGCAGCTGGGTGATGGCAGGTGTGGCTGGGGTTCTGCAAGTATGTGATGACATGTGAGGCTGAGGGTCTGCAGCTGGGTGATGGCAGGTGTGGCTGGGGTTCTGCATCTGTGTGATGGCAGGTGAGGCTGAGGGTCTGCAACTGGATGATGGCATGTGTGGCTGGGGTTCTGCAAGTATGTGATGGCAGGTGAGGCTGAGGGCCTGCAACTGGGTGATGGCAGGTGTGGCTGGGGTTCTGCAAGTATGTGATGACAGGTGAGGCTGAGGGTCTGCAGCTGGGTGATGGCAGGTGTGGCTGGGGTTCTGCAAGTATGTGATGACAGGTGAGGCTGAGGGTCTGCAGCTGGGTGATGGCAGGTGTGGCTGGGGTTCTGCATCTGTGTGATGGCAGGTGAGGCTGAGGGTCTGCAGCTGGGTGATGGCAGGTGTGGCTGGGGTTCTGCATCTGTGTGATGGCAGGTGAGGCTGACGGTATGCAGCTGGGTGATGGCAGGTGTGGCTGGGGTTCTGCAAATTTGTGATGGCAGGTGAGGCTGAGGGCCTGCAACTGGGTGATGGACCCTGGGAGTTATTGGGTACCTGCTTGTGTCGAAGGGATGATGGCGCCCTCCTTGCGCCGTGGCCTCCACTCCCACTTCGCTCATCTCTCCTAGCTCCCGAGCCACCGCAAACATCTGAAAGGGGGGAGAGGCATTGCTGAAGGCCTGCAGCTGGGTGATAGCAGATGTGGCTGGGGTTCTGCAAATGTGTGACAGCAGGTGAGGCTGAGGGTCTGCAGCTGGGTGATGGCAGGTGTGGCTGGGGTTCTGCATCTGTGTGATGGCAGGTGAGGCTGAGGGTCTGCAACTGGGTGATGGCATGTGTGGTTGGGGTTCTGCATGTATGTGATGACCTGTGAGGCTGAGGGTCTGCAGCTGGGTGATGGCAGGTGTGGCTGGGGTTCTGCAAGTATGTGATGACAGGTGAGGCTGAGGGTCTGCAGCTGGGTGATGGGAGGTGTGGCTGGGGTTCTGCAAGTATGTGATGACATGTGAGGCTGAGGGTCTGCAGCTGGGTGATGGCAGGTGTGGCTGGGGTTCTGCATCTGTGTGATGGCAGGTGAGGCTGAGGGTATGCAGCTGGGTGATGGCAGGTGTGGCTGGGGTTCTGCAAATTTGTGATGGCAAGTGAGGCTGAGGGCCTGCAACTGGGTGATGGACCCTGGGAGTTATTGGGTACCTGCTTGTGTCGAAGGGATGATGGCGCCCTCCTTGCGCCGTGGCCTCCACTCCCACTTCGCTCATCTCTCCTAGCTCCTGAGCCACCGCAAACATTTGAAAGGGGGGAGAGGCATTGCTGAAGGCCTGCAGCTGGGTGATAGCAGGTGTGGCTGGGGTTCTGCAAATGTGTGACAGCAGGTGAGGCTGAGGGTCTGCAGCTGGGTGATGGCAGGTGTGGCTGGGGTTCTGCATCTGTGTGATGGCAGGTGAGGCTGAGGGTCTGCAACTGGGTGATGGCAGGTGTGGCTGGGGTTCTGCAAGTATGTGATGACATGTGAGGCTGAGGGTCTGCAGCTGGGTGATGGCAGGTGTGGCTGGGGTTCTGCATCTGTGTGATGGCAGGTGAGGCTGAGGGTCTGCAGCTGGGTGATGGCAGGTGTGGCTGGGGTTCTGCATCTGTGTGATGGCAGGTGAGGCTGAGGGTATGCAGCTGGGTGATGGCAGGTGTGGCTGGGGTTCTGCAAATTTGTGATGGCAGGTGAGGCTGAGGGCCTGCAACTGGGTGATGGACCCTGGGAGTTATTGGGTACCTGCTTGTGTCGAAGGGATGATGGCGCCCTCCTTGCGCCGTGGCCTCCACTCCCACTTCGCTCATCTCTCCTAGCTCCCGAGCCACCGCAAACATCTGAAAGGGGGGAGAGGCATTGCTGAAGGCCTGCAGCTGGGTGATAGCAGGTGTGGCTGGGGTTCTGCAAATGTGTGACAGCAGGTGAGGCTGAGGGTCTGCAGCTGGGTGATGGCAGGTGTGGCTGGGGTTCTGCATCTGTGTGATGGCAGGTGAGGCTGAGGGTCTGCAACTGGGTGATGGCATGTGTGGTTGGGTTTCTGCATGTATGTGATGACATGTGAGGCTGAGGGTCTGCAGCTGGGTGATGGCATGTGTGGCTGGGGTTCTGCAAGTATGTGATGACAGGTGAGGCTGAGGGTCTGCAGCTGGGTGATGGGTGGTGTGGCTGGGGTTCTGCAAGTATGTGATGACATGTGAGGCTGAGGGTCTGCAGCTGGGTGATGGCAGGTGTGGCTGGGGTTCTGCATCTGTGTGATGGCAGGTGAGGCTGAGGGTATGCAGCTGGGTGATGGCAGGTGTGGCTGGGGTTCTGCAAATTTGTGATGGCAAGTGAGGCTGAGGGCCTGCAACTGGGTGATGGACCCTGGGAGTTATTGGGTACCTGCTTGTGTCGAAGGGATGATGGCGCCCTCCTTGCGCCGTGGCCTCCACTCCCACTTCGCTCATCTCTCCTAGCTCCTGAGCCACCGCAAACATCTGAAAGGGGGGAGAGGCATTGCTGAAGGCCTGCAGCTGGGTGAAAGCAGGTGTGGCTGGGGTTCTGCAAACGTGTGACAGCAGGTGAGGCTGAGGGTCTGCAGCTGGGTGATGGCAGGTGTGGCTGGGGTTCTGCATCTGTGTGATGGCAGGTGAGGCTGAGGGTCTGCAACTGGGTGATGGCAGGTGTGGCTGGGGTTCTGCATCTGTGTGATGACATGTGAGGCTGAGGGTCTGCAGCTGGGTGATGGCAGGTGTGGCTGGGGTTCTGCATCTGTGTGATGGCAGGTGAGGCTGAGGGTCTGCAGCTGGGTGATGGCAGGTGTGGCTGGGGTTCTGCAAATTTGTGATGGCAAGTGAAGCTGAGGGCCTGCAGCTGGGTGATGGCAGGTGTGGCTGGGGTTCTGCATCTGTGTGATGGCAGGTGAGGCTGAGGGTCTGCAGCTGGGTGATGGCAGGTGTGGTTGGGGTTCTGCAAGTATGTGATGGCAGGTGAGGCTGAGGGCCTGCAACTGGGTGATGGACCCTGGGAGTTATTGGGTACCTGCTTGTGTCGAAGGGATAATGGCGCCCTCCTTGCGCCGTGGCCTCCACTCCCACTTCGCTCATCTCTCCTAGCTCCCGAGCCACCGCAAACATCTGAAAGGGGGGAGAGGCATTGCTGAAGGCCTGCAGCTGGGTGATAGCAGGTGTGGCTGGGGTTCTGCAAATGTGTGACAGCAGGTGAGGCTGAGGGTCTGCAGCTGGGTGATGGCAGGTGTGGCTGGGGTTCTGCATCTGTGTGATGGCAGGTGAGGCTGAGGGTCTGCAACTGGGTGATGGCATGTGTGGCTGGGGTTCTGCATGTATGTGATGACATGTGAGGCTGAGGGTCTGCAGCTGGGTGATGGCAGGTGTGGCTGGGGTTCTGCAAGTATGTGATGACATGTGAGGCTGAGGGTCTGCAGCTGGGTGATGGCAGGTGTGGCTGGGGTTCTGCATCTGTGTGATGGCAGGTGAGGCTGAGGGTCTGCAGCTGGGTGATGGCAGGTGTGGTTGGGGTTCTGCAAATGTGTGATGGCAGGGGAGGCTGAGGGCCTGCAACTGGGTGATGGACCCTGGGAGTTATTGGGTACCTGCTTGTGTCGAAGGGATGATGGCGCCCTCCTTGCGCCGTGGCCTCCACTCCCACTTCGCTCATCTCTCCTAGCTCCCGAGCCACCGCAAACATCTGAAAGGGGGGAGAGGCATTGCTGAAGGCCTGCAGCTGGGTGATAGCAGGTGTGGCTGGGGTTCTGCAAATGTGTGACAGCAGGTGAGGCTGAGGGTCTGCAGCTGGGTGATGGCAGGTGTGGCTGGGGTTCTGCATCTGTGTGATGGCAGGTGAGGCTGAGGGTCTGCAACTGGGTGATGGCATGTGTGGCTGGGGTTCTGCATGTATGTGATGACATGTGAGGCTGAGGGTCTGCAGCTGGGTGATGGCAGGTGTGGCTGGGGTTCTGCAAGTATGTGATGACATGTGAGGTTGAGGGTCTGCAGCTGGGTGATGGCAGGTGTGGCTGGGGTTCTGCATCTGTGTGATGGCAGGTGAGGCTGAGGGTCTGCAACTGGGTGATGGCAGGTGTGGCTGGGGTTCTGCAAGTATGTGATGACATGTGAGGTTGAGGGTCTGCAGCTGGGTGATGGCAGGTGTGGCTGGGGTTCTGCATCTGTGTGATGGCAGGTGAGGCTGAGGGTCTGCAGCTGGGTGATGGCAGGTGTGGCTGGGGTTCTGCAAATTTGTGATGGCAAGTGAGGCTGAGGGCCTGCAGCTGGGTGATGGACCCTGGGAGTTATTGGGTACCTGCTTGTGTCGAAGGGATGACGGCGCCCTCCTTGCGCCGTGGCCTCCACTCCCACTTCGCTCATCTCTCCTAGCTCCCGAGCCACCGCAAACATCTGAAAGGGGGGGAGAGGCATTGCTGAAGGCCTGCAGCTGGGTGATGGCAGGTGTGGCTGGGGTTCTGCATCTGTGTGATGGCAGGTGAGGCTGAGGGTCTGCAGCTGGGTGATGGCAGGTGTGGCTGGGGTTCTGCATCTGTGTGATGGCAGGTGAGGCTGAGGGTCTGCAACTGGGTGATGGCGTGTGTGGCTGGAGTTCTGCATGTATTTGATGACAGGTGAGGCTGAGGGTCTGCAGCTGGGTGATGGCAGGTGTGGCTGGGGTTCTGCAAGTATGTGATGACATGTGAGGCTGAGGGTCTGCAGCTGGGTGATGGCAGGTGTGGCTGAGGTTCTGCATCTGTGTGATGGCAGGTGAGGCTGAGGGTATGCAGCTGGGTGATGGCAGGTGTGGCTGGGGTTCTGCAAATTTGTGATGGCAAGTGAGGCTGAGGGCCTGCAACTGGGTGATGGACACTGGGAGTTATTGGGTACCTGCTTGTGTCGAAGGGATGATGGCGCCCTCCTTGCGCCGTGGCCTCCACTCCCACTTCGCTCATCTCTCCTAGCTCCCGAGCCACCGCAAACATCTGAAAGGGGGGAGAGGCATTGCTGAAGGCCTGCAGCTGGGTGATGGCAGGTGTGGCTGGGGTTCTGCAAGTATGTGATGACATGTGAGGCTGAGGGTCTGCAGCTGGGTGATGGCAGGTGTGGCTGAGGTTCTGCATCTGTGTGATGGCAGGTGAGGCTGAGGGTATGCAGCTGGGTGATGGCAGGTGTGGCTGGGGTTCTACAAATTTGTGATGGCAAGTGAGGCTGAGGGCCTGCAACTGGGTGATGGACACTGGGAGTTATTGGGTACCTGCTTGTGTCGAAGGGATGATGGCGCCCTCCTTGCGCCGTGGCCTCCACTCCCACTTCGCTCATCTCTCCTAGCTCCCGAGCCACCGCAAACATCTGAAAGGGGGGAGAGGCATTGCTGAAGGCCTGCAGCTGGGTGATAGCAGGTGTGGCTGGGGTTCTGCAAATGTGTGACAGCAGGTGAGGCTGAGGGTCTGCAGCTGGGTGATGGCAGGTGTGGCTGGGGTTCTGCATCTGTGTGATGGCAGGTGAGGCTGAGGGTCTGCAACTGGGTGATGGCATGTGTGGCTGGGGTTCTGCATGTATGTGATGACATGTGAGGCTGAGGGTCTGCAGCTGGGTGATGGCAGGTGTGGCTGGGGTTCTGCAAGTATGTGATGACATGTGAGGCTGAGGGTCTGCAGCTGGGTGATGGCAGGTGTGGCTGGGGTTCTGCATCTGTGTGATGGCAGGTGAGGCTGAGGGTCTGCAGCTGGGTGATGGCAGGTGTGGTTGGGGTTCTGCAAATGTGTGATGGCAGGTGAGGCTGAGGGCCTGCAACTGGGTGATGGACCCTGGGAGTTATTGGGTACCTGCTTGTGTCGAAGGGATGATGGCGCCCTCCTTGCGCCGTGGCCTCCACTCCCACTTCGCTCATCTCTCCTAGCTCCCGAGCCACCGCAAACATCTGAAAGGGGGGAGAGGCATTGCTGAAGGCCTGCAGCTGGGTGATAGCAGGTGTGGCTGGGGTTCTGCAAATGTGTGACAGCAGGTGAGGCTGAGGGTCTGCAGCTGGGTGATGGCAGGTGTGGCTGGGGTTCTGCATCTGTGTGATGGCAGGTGAGGCTGAGGGTCTGCAACTGGGTGATGGCATGTGTGGCTGGGGTTCTGCATGTATGTGATGACATGTGAGGCTGAGGGTCTGCAGCTGGGTGATGGCAGGTGTGGCTGGGGTTCTGCAAGTATGTGATGACATGTGAGGTTGAGGGTATGCAGCTGGGTGATGGCAGGTGTGGCTGGGGTTCTGCAAGTATGTGATGACATGTGAGGCTGAGGGTCTGCATCTGGGTGATGGCAGGTGTGGCTGGGGTTCTGCATCTGTGTGATGGCAGGTGAGGCTGAGGGTCTGCAACTGGGTGATGGCATGTGTGGCTGGGGTTCTGCAAGTATGTGCTGGCAGGTGAGGCTGAGGGCCTGCAACTGGGTGATGGCAGGTGTGGCTGGGGTTCTGCAAGTATGTGATGACAGGTGAGGCTGAGGGTCTGCAGCTGGGTGATGGCATGTGTGGCTGGGGTTCTGCAAGTATGTGATGACAGGTGAGGCTGAGGGTCTGCAGCTGGGTGATGGCAGGTGTGGCTGGGGTTCTGCATCTGTGTGATGGCAGGTGAGGCTGAGGGTCTGCAGCTGGGTGATGGCAGGTGTGGCTGGGGTTCTGCAAATGTGTGATGGCAGGTGAGGCTGAGGGCCTGCAACTGGGTGATGGACCCTGGGAGTTATTGGGTACCTGCTTGTGTCGAAGGGATGATGGCGCCCTCCTTGCGCCGTGGCCTCCACTCCCACTTCGCTCATCTCTCCTAGCTCCCGAGCCACCGCAAACATCTGAAAGGGGGGAGAGGCATTGCTGAAGGCCTGCAGCTGGGTGATAGCAGGTGTGGCTGGGGTTCTGCAAATGTGTGACAGCAGGTGAGGCTGAGGGTCTGCAGCTGGGTGATGGCAGGTGTGGCTGGGGTTCTGCATCTGTGTGATGGCAGGTGAGGCTGAGGGTCTGCAACTGGGTGATGGCATGTGTGGCTGGGGTTCTGCATGTATGTGATGACATGTGAGGCTGAGGGTCTGCAGCTGGGTGATGGCAGGTGTGGCTGGGGTTCTGCAAGTATGTGATGGCAGGTGAGGCTGAGGGTCTGCAGCTGGGTGATGGCAGGTGTGGCTGGGGTTCTGCATCTGTGTGATGGCAGGTGAGGCTGAGGGTCTGCAGCTGGGTGATGGCAGGTGTGGTTGGGGTTCTGCAAATGTGTGATGGCAGGTGAGGCTGAGGGCCTGCAACTGGGTGATGGACCCTGGGAGTTATTGGGTACCTGCTTGTGTCGAAGGGATGATGGCGCCCTCCTTGCGCCGTGGCCTCCACTCCCAATTCGCTCATCTCTCCTAGCTCCCGAGCCACCGCAAACATCTGAAAGGGGGGAGAGGCATTGCTGAAGGCCTGCAGCTGGGTGATAGCAGGTGTGGCTGGGGTTCTGCAAATGTGTGACAGCAGGTGAGGCTGAGGGTCTGCAGCTGGGTGATGGCAGGTGTGGCTGGGGTTCTGCATCTGTGTGATGGCAGGTGAGGCTGAGGGTCTGCAACTGGGTGATGGCATGTGTGGCTGGGGTTCTGCATGTATGTGATGACATGTGAGGCTGAGGGTCTGCAGCTGGGTGATGGCAGGTGTGGCTGGGGTTCTGCAAGTATGTGATGACATGTGAGGTTGAGGGTCTGCAGCTGGGTGATGGCAGGTGTGGCTGGGGTTCTGCATCTGTGTGATGGCAGGTGAGGCTGAGGGTCTGCAACTGGGTGATGGCAGGTGTGGCTGGGGTTCTGCAAGTATGTGATGACATGTGAGGCTGAGGGTCTGCAGCTGGGTGATGGCAGGTGTGGCTGGGGTTCTGCATCTGTGTGATGGCAGGTGAGGCTGAGGGTCTGCAGCTGGGTGATGGCAGGTGTGGCTGGGGTTCTGCAAATTTGTGATGGCAAGTGAGGCTGAGGGCCTGCAGCTGGGTGATGGACCCTGGGAGTTATTGGGTACCTGCTTGTGTCGAAGGGATGACGGCGCCCTCCTTGCGCCGTGGCCTCCACTCCCACTTCGCTCATCTCTCCTAGCTCCCGAGCCACCGCAAACATCTGAAAGGGGGGGAGAGGCATTGCTGAAGGCCTGCAGCTGGGTGATGGCAGGTGTGGCTGGGGTTCTGCATCTGTGTGATGGCAGGTGAGGCTGAGGGTCTGCAGCTGGGTGATGGCAGGTGTGGCTGGGGTTCTGCATCTGTGTGATGGCAGGTGAGGCTGAGGGTCTGCAACTGGGTGATGGCATGTGTGGCTGGAGTTCTGCATGTATTTGATGACAGGTGAGGCTGAGGGTCTGCAGCTGGTTGATGGCAGGTGTGGCTGGGGTTCTGCAAGTATGTGATGACATGTGAGGCTGAGGGTCTGCAGCTGGGTGATGGCAGGTGTGGCTGAGGTTCTGCATCTGTGTGATGGCAGGTGAGGCTGAGGGTATGCAGCTGGGTGATGGCAGGTGTGGCTGGGGTTCTGCAAATTTGTGATGGCAAGTGAGGCTGAGGGCCTGCAACTGGGTGATGGACACTGGGAGTTATTGGGTACCTGCTTGTGTCGAAGGGATGATGGCGCCCTCCTTGCGCCGTGGCCTCCACTCCCACTTCGCTCATCTCTCCTAGCTCCCGAGCCACCGCAAACATCTGAAAGGGGGGAGAGGCATTGCTGAAGGCCTGCAGCTGGGTGATGGCAGGTGTGGCTGGGGTTCTGCATCTGTGTGATGGCAGGTGAGGCTGAGGGTCTGCAGCTGGGTGATGGCAGGTGTGGCTGGGGTTCTGCATCTGTGTGATGGCAGGTGAGGCTGAGGGTCTGCAACTGGGTGATGGCATGTGTGGCTGGAGTTCTGCATGTATTTGATGACAGGTGAGGCTGAGGGTCTGCAGCTGGGTGATGGCAGGTGTGGCTGGGGTTCTGCAAGTATGTGATGACATGTGAGGCTGAGGGTCTGCAGCTGGGTGATGGCAGGTGTGGCTGAGGTTCTGCATCTGTGTGATGGCAGGTGAGGCTGAGGGTATGCAGCTGGGTGATGGCAGGTGTGGCTGGGGTTCTACAAATTTGTGATGGCAAGTGAGGCTGAGGGCCTGCAACTGGGTGATGGACACTGGGAGTTATTGGGTACCTGCTTGTGTCGAAGGGATGATGGCGCCCTCCTTGCGCCGTGGCCTCCACTCCCACTTCGCTCATCTCTCCTAGCTCCCGAGCCACCGCAAACATCTGAAAGGGGGGAGAGGCATTGCTGAAGGCCTGCAGCTGGGTGATAGCAGGTGTGGCTGGGGTTCTGCAAATGTGTGACAGCAGGTGAGGCTGAGGGTCTGCAGCTGGGTGATGGCAGGTGTGGCTGGGGTTCTGCATCTGTGTGATGGCAGGTGAGGCTGAGGGTCTGCAGCTGGGTGATGGCATGTGTGGCTGGGGTTCTGCATGTATGTGATGACATGTGAGGCTGAGGGTCTGCAGCTGGGTGATGGCAGGTGTGGCTGGGGTTCTGCAAGTATGTGATGACATGTGAGGCTGAGGGTCTGCAGCTGGGTGATGGCAGGTGTGGCTGGGGTTCTGCATCTGTGTGATGGCAGGTGAGGCTGAGGGTCTGCAGCTGGGTGATGGCAGGTGTGGTTGGGGTTCTGCAAATGTGTGATGGCAGGTGAGGCTGAGGGCCTGCAACTGGGTGATGGACCCTGGGAGTTATTGGGTACCTGCTTGTGTCGAAGGGATGATGGCGCCCTCCTTGCGCCGTGGCCTCCACTCCCACTTCGCTCATCTCTGCTAGCTCCCGAGCCACCGCAAACATCTGAAAGGGGGGAGAGGCATTGCTGAAGGCCTGCAGCTGGGTGATAGCAGGTGTGGCTGGGGTTCTGCAAATGTGTGACAGCAGGTGAGGCTGAGGGTCTGCAGCTGGGTGATGGCAGGTGTGGCTGGGGTTCTGCATCTGTGTGATGGCAGGTGAGGCTGAGGGTCTGCAACTGGGTGATGGCATGTGTGGCTGGGGTTCTGCATGTATGTGATGACATGTGAGGCTGAGGGTCTGCAGCTGGGTGATGGCAGGTGTGGCTGGGGTTCTGCAAGTATGTGATGACATGTGAGGTTAAGGGTCTGCAGCTGGGTGATGGCAGGTGTGGCTGGGGTTCTGCATCTGTGTGATGGCAGGTGAGGCTGAGGGTCTGCAACTGGGTGATGGCATGTGTGGCTGGGGTTCTGCATGTATGTGATGACCTGTGAGGCTGAGGGTCTGCAGCTGGGTGATGGCAGGTGTGGCTGGGGTTCTGCATCTGTGTGATGACATGTGAGGCTGAGGGTCTGCAGCTGGGTGATGGCAGGTGTGGCTGGGGTTCTGCATCTGTGTGATGGCAGGTGAGGCTGAGGGTCTGCAACTGGGTGATGGCATGTGTGGCTGGGGTTCTGCAAGTATGTGATGGCAGGTGAGGCTGAGGGCCTGCAACTGGGTGATGGCAGGTGTGGCTGGGGTTCTGCAAGTATGTGATGACAGGTGAGGCTGAGGGTCTGCAGCTGGGTGATGGCAGGTGTGGCTGGGGTTCTGCAAGTATGTGATGACAGGTGAGGCTGAGGGTCTGCAGCTGGGTGATGGCAGGTGTGGCTGGGGTTCTGCATCTGTGTGATGGCAGGTGAGGCTGAGGGTCTGCAGCTGGGTGATGGCAGGTGTGGCTGGGGTTCTGCATCTGTGTGATGGCAGGTGAGGCTGAGGGTATGCAGCTGGGTGATGGCAGGTGTGGCTGGGGTTCTGCAAATTTGTGATGGCAGGTGAGGCTGAGGGCCTGCAACTGGGTGATGGACCCTGGGAGTTATTGGGTACCTGCTTGTGTCGAAGGGATGATGGCGCCCTCCTTGCGCCGTGGCCTCCACTCCCACTTCGCTCATCTCTCCTAGCTCCCGAGCCACCGCAAACATCTGAAAGGGGGGAGAGGCATTGCTGAAGGCCTGCAGCTGGGTGATAGCAGGTGTGGCTGGGGTTCTGCAAATGTGTGACAGCAGGTGAGGCTGAGGGTCTGCAGCTGGGTGATGGCAGGTGTGGCTGGGGTTCTGCATCTGTGTGATGGCAGGTGAGGCTGAGGGTCTGCAACTGGGTGATGGCATGTGTGGTTGGGGTTCTGCATGTATGTGATGACCTGTGAGGCTGAGGGTCTGCAGCTGGGTGATGGCAGGTGTGGCTGGGGTTCTGCAAGTATGTGATGACAGGTGAGGCTGAGGGTCTGCAGCTGGGTGATGGGAGGTGTGGCTGGGGTTCTGCAAGTATGTGATGACATGTGAGGCTGAGGGTCTGCAGCTGGGTGATGGCAGGTGTGGCTGGGGTTCTGCATCTGTGTGATGGCAGGTGAGGCTGAGGGTCTGCAGCTGGGTGATGGCAGGTGTGGCTGGGGTTCTGCAAATTTGTGATGGCAAGTGAGGCTGAGGGCCTGCAACTGGGTGATGGACCCTGGGAGTTATTGGGTACCTGCTTGTGTCGAAGGGATGATGGCGCCCTCCTTGCGCCGTGGCCTCCACTCCCACTTCGCTCATCTCTCCTAGCTCCTGAGCCACCGCAAACATCTGAAAGGGGGGAGAGGCATTGCTGAAGGCCTGCAGCTGGGTGATAGCAGGTGTGGCTGGGGTTCTGCAAATGTGTGACAGCAGGTGAGGCTGAGGGTCTGCAGCTGGGTGATGGCAGGTGTGGCTGGGGTTCTGCATCTGTGTGATGGCAGGTGAGGCTGAGGGTCTGCAACTGGGTGATGGCAGGTGTGGCTGGGGTTCTGCAAGTATGTGATGACATGTGAGGTTGAGGGTCTGCAGCTGGGTGATGGCAGGTGTGGCTGGGATTCTGCATCTGTGTGATGGCAGGTGAGGCTGAGGGTCTGCAGCTGGGTGATGGCAGGTGTGGCTGGGGTTCTGCATCTGTGTGATGGCAGGTGAGGCTGAGGGTCTGCAGCTGGGTGATGGCAGGTGTGGCTGGGGTTCTGCAAATTTGTGATGGCAGGTGAGGCTGAGGGCCTGCAACTGGGTGATGGACCCTGGGAGTTATTGGGTACCTGCTTGTGTCGAAGGGATGATGGCGCCCTCCTTGCGCCGTGGCCTCCACTCCCACTTCGCTCATCTCTCCTAGCTCCCGAGCCACCGCAAACATCTGAAAGGGGGGAGAGGCATTGCTGAAGGCCTGCAGCTGGGTGATAGCAGGTGTGGCTGGGGTTCTGCAAATGTGTGACAGCAGGTGAGGCTGAGGGTCTGCAGCTGGGTGATGGCAGGTGTGGCTGGGGTTCTGCATCTGTGTGATGGCAGGTGAGGCTGAGGGTCTGCAACTGGGTGATGGCATGTGTGGTTGGGGTTCTGCATGTATGTGATGACATGTGAGGCTGAGGGTCTGCAGCTGGGTGATGGCAGGTGTGGCTGGGGTTCTGCAAGTATGTGATGACAGGTGAGGCTGAGGGTCTGCAGCTGGGTGATGGGAGGTGTGGCTGGGGTTCTGCAAGTATGTGATGACATGTGAGGCTGAGGGTCTGCAGCTGGGTGATGGCAGGTGTGGCTGGGGTTCTGCATCTGTGTGATGGCAGGTGAGGCTGAGGGTATGCAGCTGGGTGATGGCAGGTGTGGCTGGGGTTCTGCAAATTTGTGATGGCAAGTGAGGCTGAGGGCCTGCAACTGGGTGATGGACCCTGGGAGTTATTGGGTACCTGCTTGTGTCGAAGGGATGATGGCGCCCTTCTTGCGCCGTGGCCTCCACTCCCACTTCGCTCATCTCTCCTAGCTCCTGAGCCACCGCAAACATCTGAAAGGGGGGAGAGGCATTGTTGAAGGCCTGCAGCTGGGTGATAGAAGGTGTGGCTGGGGTTCTGCAAATGTGTGACAGCAGGTGAGGCTGAGGGTCTGCAGCTGGGTGATGGCAGGTGTGGCTGGGGTTCTGCATCTGTGTGATGGCAGGTGAGGCTGAGGGTCTGCAACTGGGTGATGGCAGGTGTGGCTGGGGTTCTGCAAGTATGTGATGACATGTGAGGCTGAGGGTCTGCAGCTGGGTGATGGCAGGTGTGGCTGGGGTTCTGCATCTGTGTGATGGCAGGTGAGGCTGAGGGTCTGCAGCTGGGTGATGGCAGGTGTGGCTGGGGTTCTGCAAATTTGTGATGGCAAGTGAGGCTGAGGGCCTGCAGCTGGGTGATGGCAGGTGTGGCTGGGGTTCTGCATCTGTGTGATGGCAGGTGAGGCTGAGGGTCTGCAGCTGGGTGATGGCAGGTGTGGTTGGGGTTCTGCAAATGTGTGATGGCAGGTGAGGCTGAGGGCCTGCAACTGGGTGATGGACCCTGGGAGTTATTGGGTACCTGCTTGTGTCGAAGGGATGATGGCGCCCTCCTTGCGCCGTGGCCTCCACTCCCACTTCGCTCATCCCTCCTAGCTCCCGAGCCACCGCAAACATCTGAAAGGGGGGAGAGGCATTGCTGAAGGCCTGCAGCTGGGTGATAGCAGGTGTGGCTGGGGTTCTGCAAATGTGTGACAGCAGGTGAGGCTGAGGGTCTGCAGCTGGGTGATGGCAGGTGTGGCTGGGGTTCTGCATCTGTGTGATGGCAGGTGAGGCTGAGGGTCTGCAACTGGGTGATGGCAGGTGTGGCTGGGGTTCTGCATGTATGTGATGACCTGTGAGGCTGAGGGTCTGCAGCTGGGTGATGGCAGGTGTGGTTGGGGTTCTGCAAGTATGTGATGACATGTGAGGCTGAGGGTCTGCAGCTGGGTGATGGCAGGTGTGGCTGGGGTTCTGCATCTGTGTGATGGCAGGTGAGGCTGAGGGTCTGCAACTGGGTGATGGCATGTGTGGCTGGGGTTCTGCATGTATGTGATGACCTGTGAGGCTGAGGGTCTGCAGCTGGGTGATGGCAGGTGTGGCTGGGGTTCTGCATCTGTGTGATGGCAGGTGAGGCTGAGGGTCTGCAGCTGGGTGATGGCAGGTGTGGCTGGGGTTCTGCATCTGTGTGATGACAGGTGAGGCTGAGGGTCTGCAACTGGGTGATGGCATGTGTGGCTGGGGTTCTGCATGTATGTGATGACCTGTGAGGCTGAGGGTCTGCAGCTGGGTGATGGCAGGTGTGGCTGGGGTTCTGCAAGTATGTGATGACATGTGAGGCTGAGGGTCTGCAGCTGGGTGATGGCAGGTGTGGCTGGGGTTCTGCATCTGTGTGATGGCAGGTGAGGCTGAGGGTTTGCAACTGGGTGATGGCATGTGTGGCTGGGGTTCTGCAAGTATGTGATGGCAGGTGAGGCTGAGGGCCTGCAACTGGGTGATGGCAGGTGTGGCTGGGGTTCTGCAAGTATGTGATGACAGGTGAGGCTGAGGGTCTGCAGCTGGGTGATGGCAGGTGTGGCTGGGGTTCTGCAAGTATGTGATGACAGGTGAGGCTGAGGGTCTGCAGCTGGGTGATGGCAGGTGTGGCTGGGGTTCTGCATCTGTGTGATGGCAGGTGAGGCTGAGGGTCTGCAGCTGGGTGATGGCAGGTGTGGCTGGGGTTCTGCATCTGTGTGATGGCAGGTGAGGCTGAGGGTATGCAGCTGGGTGATGGCAGGTGTGGCTGGGGTTCTGCAAATTTGTGATGACAGGTGAGGCTGAGGGCCTGCAACTGGGTGATGGACCCTGGGAGTTATTGGGTACCTGCTTGTGTCGAAGGGATGATGGCGCCCTCCTTGCGCCGTGGCCTCCACTCCCACTTCGCTCATCTCTCCTAGCTCCCGAGCCACCGCAAACATCTGAAAGGGGGGAGAGGCATTGCTGAAGGCCTGCAGCTAGGTGATAGCAGGTGTGGCTGGGGTTCTGCAAATGTGTGACAGCAGGTGAGGCTGAGGGTCTGCAGCTGGGTGATGGCAGGTGTGGCTGGGGTTCTGCATCTGTGTGATGGCAGGTGAGGCTGAGGGTCTGCAACTGGGTGATGGCATGTGTGGCTGGGGTTCTGCATGTATGTGATGACATGTGAGGCTGAGGGTCTGCAGCTGGGTGATGGCAGGTGTGGCTGGGGTTCTGCAAGTATGTGATGACATGTGAGGCTGAGGGTCTGCAGCTGGGTGATGGGAGGTGAGGCTGGGGTTCTGCATCTGTGTGATGGCAGGTGAGGCTGAGGGTCTGCAGCTGGGTGATGGCAGGTGTGGCTGGGGTTCTGCAAGTATGTGATGACATGTGAGGCTGAGGGTCTGCAGCTGGGTGATGGCAGGTGTGGCTGGGGTTCTGCATCTGTGTGATGGCAGGTGAGGCTGAGGGTCTGCAACTGGGTGATGGCAGGTGTGGCTGGGGTTCTGCATCTGTGTGATGGCAGGTGAGGCTGAGGGTCTGCAGCTGGGTGATGGCAGGTGTGGCTGGGGTTCTGCAAGTATGTGATGACCTGTGAGGCTGAGGGTATGCAGCTGGGTGATGGCAGGTGTGGCTGGGGTTCTGCAAATTTGTGATGGCAGGTGAGGCTGAGGGTCTGCAGCTGGGTGATGGCAGGTGTGGCTGGGGTTCTGCATCTGTGTGATGGCAGGTGAGGCTGAGGGTCTGCAACTGGGTGATGGCATGTGTGGCTGGGGTTCTGCATGTATGTGATGACCTGTGAGGCTGAGGGTCTGCAGCTGGGTGATGGCAGGTGTGGCTGGGGTTCTGCAAGTATGTGATGACATGTGAGGCTGAGGGTCTGCAGCTGGGTGATGGCAGGTGTGGCTGGGGTTCTGCATCTGTGTGATGGCAGGTGAGGCTGAGGGTCTGCAACTGGGTGATGTCATGTGTGGTTGGGGTTCTGCAAGTATGTGATGGCAGGTGAGGCTGAGGGCCTGCAACTGGGTGATGGCAGGTGTGGCTGGGGTTCTGCAAGTATGTGATGACAGGTGAGGCTGAGGGTCTGCAGCTGGGTGATGGCAGGTGTGGCTGGGGTTCTGCAAGTATGTGATGACAGGTGAGGCTGAGGGTCTGCAGCTGGGTGATGGCAGGTGTGGCTGGGGTTCTGCATCTGTGTGATGGCAGGTGAGGCTGAGGGTCTGCAGCTGGGTGATGGCAGGTGTGGCTGGGGTTCTGCATCTGTGTGATGGCAGGTGAGGCTGAGGGTATGCAGCTGGGTGATGGCAGGTGTGGCTGGGGTTCTGCAAATTTGTGATGGCAGGTGAGGCTGAGGGCCTGCAACTGGGTGATGGACCCTGGGAGTTATTGGGTACCTGCTTGTGTCGAAGGGATGATGGCGCCCTCCTTGCGCCGTGGCCTCCACTCCCACTTCGCTCATCTCTCCTAGCTCCCGAGCCACCGCAAACATCTGAAAGGGGGGAGAGGCATTGCTGAAGGCCTGCAGCTGGGTGATAGCAGGTGTGGCTGGGGTTCTGCAAATGTGTGACAGCAGGTGAGGCTGAGGGTCTGCAGCTGGGTGATGGCAGGTGTGGCTGGGGTTCTGCATCTGTGTGATGGCAGGTGAGGCTGAGGGTCTGCAACTGGGTGATGGCATGTGTGGCTGGGGTTCTGCATGTATGTGATGACCTGTGAGGCTGAGGGTCTGCAGCTGGGTGATGGCAGGTGTGGCTGGGGTTCTGCAAGTATGTGATGACATGTGAGGCTGAGGGTCTGCAGCTGGGTGATGGGAGGTGTGGCTGGGGTTCTGCAAGTATGTGATGACATGTGAGGCTGAGGGTCTGCAGCTGGGTGATAGCAGGTGTGGCTGGGGTTCTGCAAATGTGTGACAGCAGGTGAGGCTGAGGGTCTGCAACTGTGTGATGGCAGGTGTGGCTGGGGTTCTGCATCTGTGTGATGGCAGGTGAGGCTGAGGGTCTGCAACTGGGTGATGGCATGTGTGGCTGGGGTTCTGCATGTATGTGATGACCTGTGAGGCTGAGGGTCTGCAGCTGGGTGATGGCAGGTGTGGCTGGGGTTCTGCATCTGTGTGATGGCAGGTGAGGCTGAGGGTCTGCAGCTGGGTGATGGGAGGTGTGGCTGGGGTTCTGCAAGTATGTGATGACCTTTGAGGCTGAGGGTCTGCAGCTGGGTGATGGCAGGTGTGGCTGGGGTTCTGCATCTATGTGATGGCAGGTGAGGCTGAGGGTATGCAGCTGGGTGATGGCAGGTGTGGCTGGGGTTCTGCAAATTTGTGATGGCAAGTGAGGCTGAGGGCCTGCAACTGGGTGATGGACCCTGGGAGTTATTGGGTACCTGCTTGTGTCGAAGGGATGATGGCGCCCTCCTTGCGCCGTGGCCTCCACTCCCACTTCGCTCATCTCTCCTAGCTCCTGAGCCACCGCAAATATCTGAAAGGGGGGAGAGGCATTGATGAAGGCCTGCAGCTGGGTGATAGCAGGTGTGGCTGGGGTTCTGCAAATGTGTGACAGCAGGTGAGGCTGAGGGTCTGCAGCTGGGTGATGGCAGGTGTGGCTGGGGTTCTGCATCTGTGTGATGGCAGGTGAGGCTGAGGGTCTGCAACTGGGTGATGGCAGGTGTGGCTGGGGTTCTGCAAGTATGTGATGACATGTGAGGCTGAGGGTCTGCAGCTGGGTGATGGCAGGTGTGGCTGGGGTTCTGCATCTGTGTGATGGCAGGTGAGGCTGAGGGTCTGCAGCTGGGTGATGGCAGGTGTGGCTGGGGTTCTGCAAATTTGTGATGGCAAGTGAGGCTGAGGGCCTGCAACTGGGTGATGGACCC
Source organism: Limnomonas spitsbergensis (assembly GCA_037349105.1). Taxonomy (NCBI): domain Eukaryota; kingdom Viridiplantae; phylum Chlorophyta; class Chlorophyceae; order Chlamydomonadales; genus Limnomonas; species Limnomonas spitsbergensis. The sequence continues at coordinate 156,501 of JAYJMM010000073.1, read as the reverse complement.
TGGGAGTTATTGGGTACCTGCTTGTGTCGAAGGGATGATGGCGCCCTCCTTGCGCCGTGGCCTCCACTCCCACTTCGCTCATCTCTCCTAGCTCCCGAGCCACCGCAAACATCTGAAAGGGGGGGAGAGGCATTGCTGAAGGCCTGCAGCTGGGTGATGGCAGGTGTGGCTGGGGTTCTGCATCTGTGTGATGGCAGGTGAGGCTGAGGGTCTGCAGCTGGGTGATGGCAGGTGTGGCTGGGGTTCTGCATCTGTGTGATGGCAGGTGAGGCTGAGGGTCTGCAACTGTGTGATGGCATGTGTGGCTGGAGTTCTGCATGTATTTGATGACAGGTGAGGCTGAGGGTCTGCAGCTGGGTGATGGCAGGTGTGGCTGGGGTTCTGCAAGTATGTGATGACATGTGAGGCTGAGGGTCTGCAGCTGGGTGATGGCAGGTGTGGCTGAGGTTCTGCATCTGTGTGATGGCAGGTGAGGCTGAGGGTATGCAGCTGGGTGATGGCAGGTGTGGCTGGGGTTCTGCATCTGTGTGATGGCAGGTGAGGCTCAGGGTCTGCAACTGGGTGATGGCATGTGTGGCTGGGGTTCTGCATGTATGTGATGACCTGTGAGGCTGAGGGTCTGCAGCTGGGTGATGGCAGGTGTGGCTGGGGTTCTGCAAGTATGTGATGACATGTGAGGCTGAGGGTCTGCAGCTGGGTGATGGCAGGTGTGGCTGGGGTTCTGCATCTGTGTGATGGCAGGTGAGGCTGAGGGTCTGCAACTGGGTGATGGCATGTGTGGCTGGGGTTCTGCAAGTATGTGATGGCAGGTGAGGCTGAGGGCCTGCAACTGGGTGATGGCAGGTGTGGCTGGGGTTCTGCAAGTATGTGATGACAGGTGAGGCTGAGGGTCTGCAGCTGGGTGATGGCAGGTGTGGCTGGGGTTCTGCAAGTATGTGATGACAGGTGAGGCTGAGGGTCTGCAGCTGGGTGATGGCAGGTGTGGCTGGGGTTCTGCATCTGTGTGATGGCAGGTGAGGCTGAGGGTCTGCAGCTGGGTGATGGCAGGTGTGGCTGGGGTTCTGCATCTGTGTGATGGCAGGTGAGGCTGACGGTATGCAGCTGGGTGATGGCAGGTGTGGCTGGGGTTCTGCAAATTTGTGATGGCAGGTGAGGCTGAGGGCCTGCAACTGGGTGATGGACCCTGGGAGTTATTGGGTACCTGCTTGTGTCGAAGGGATGATGGCGCCCTCCTTGCGCCGTGGCCTCCACTCCCACTTCGCTCATCTCTCCTAGCTCCCGAGCCACCGCAAACATCTGAAAGGGGGGAGAGGCATTGATGAAGGCCTGCAGCTGGGTGATAGCAGGTGTGGCTGGGGTTCTGCAAATGTGTGACAGCAGGTGAGGCTGAGGGTCTGCAGCTGGGTGATGGCAGGTGTGGCTGGGGTTCTGCATCTGTGTGATGGCAGGTGAGGCTGAGGGTCTGCAACTGGGTGATGGCATGTGTGGTTGGGGTTCTGCATGTATGTGATGACCTGTGAGGCTGAGGGTCTGCAGCTGGGTGATGGCAGGTGTGGCTGGGGTTCTGCAAGTATGTGATGACAGGTGAGGCTGAGGGTCTGCAGCTGGGTGATGGGAGGTGTGGCTGGGGTTCTGCAAGTATGTGATGACATGTGAGGCTGAGGGTCTGCAGCTGGGTGATGGCAGGTGTGGCTGGGGTTCTGCATCTGTGTGATGGCAGGTGAGGCTGAGGGTATGCAGCTGGGTGATGGCAGGTGTGGCTGGGGTTCTGCAAATTTGTGATGGCAAGTGAGGCTGAGGGCCTGCAACTGGGTGATGGACCCTGGGAGTTATTGGGTACCTGCTTGTGTCGAAGGGATGATGGCGCCCTCCTTGCGCCGTGGCCTCCACTCCCACTTCGCTCATCTCTCCTAGCTCCTGAGCCACCGCAAACATTTGAAAGGGGGGAGAGGCATTGCTGAAGGCCTGCAGCTGGGTGATAGCAGGTGTGGCTGGGGTTCTGCAAATGTGTGACAGCAGGTGAGGCTGAGGGTCTGCAGCTGGGTGATGGCAGGTGTGGCTGGGGTTCTGCATCTGTGTGATGGCAGGTGAGGCTGAGGGTCTGCAACTGGGTGATGGCAGGTGTGGCTGGGGTTCTGCAAGTATGTGATGACATGTGAGGCTGAGGGTCTGCAGCTGGGTGATGGCAGGTGTGGCTGGGGTTCTGCATCTGTGTGATGGCAGGTGAGGCTGAGGGTCTGCAGCTGGGTGATGGCAGGTGTGGCTGGGGTTCTGCATCTGTGTGATGGCAGGTGAGGCTGAGGGTATGCAGCTGGGTGATGGCAGGTGTGGCTGGGGTTCTGCAAATTTGTGATGGCAGGTGAGGCTGACGGCCTGCAACTGGGTGATGGACCCTGGGAGTTATTGGGTACCTGCTTGTGTCGAAGGGATGATGGCGCCCTCCTTGCGCCGTGGCCTCCACTCCCACTTCGCTCATCTCTCCTAGCTCCCGAGCCACCGCAAACATCTGAAAGGGGGGAGAGGCATTGATGAAGGCCTGCAGCTGGGTGATAGCAGGTGTGGCTGGGGTTCTGCAAATGTGTGACAGCAGGTGAGGCTGAGGGTCTGCAGCTGGGTGATGGCAGGTGTGGCTGGGGTTCTGCATCTGTGTGATGGCAGGTGAGGCTGAGGGTCTGCAACTGGGTGATGGCATGTGTGGTTGGGGTTCTGCATGTATGTGATGACATGTGAGGCTGAGGGTCTGCAGCTGGGTGATGGCAGGTGTGGCTGGGGTTCTGCAAGTATGTGATGACAGGTGAGGCTGAGGGTCTGCAGCTGGGTGATGGGAGGTGTGGCTGGGGTTCTGCAAGTATGTGATGACATGTGAGGCTGAGGGTCTGCAGCTGGGTGATGGCAGGTGTGGCTGGGGTTCTGCATCTGTGTGATGGCAGGTGAGGCTGAGGGTATGCAGCTGGGTGATGGCAGGTGTGGCTGGGGTTCTGCAAATTTGTGATGGCAAGTGAGGCTGAGGGCCTGCAACAGGGTGATGGACCCTGGGAGTTATTGGGTACCTGCTTGTGTCGAAGGGATGATGGCGCCCTCCTTGCGCCGTGGCCTCCACTCCCACTTCGCTCATCTCTCCTAGCTCCTGAGCCACCGCAAACATCTGAAAGGGGGGAGAGGCATTGCTGAAGGCCTGCAGCTGGGTGATAGCAGGTGTGGCTGGGGTTCTGCAAATGTGTGACAGCAGGTGAGGCTGAGGGTCTGCAGCTGGGTGATGGCAGGTGTGGCTGGGGTTCTGCATCTGTGTGATGGCAGGTGAGGCTGAGGGTCTGCAGCTGGGTGATGGCAGGTGTGGCTGGGGTTCTGCAAGTATGTGATGACATGTGAGGCTGAGGGTCTGCAGCTGGGTGATGGCAGGTGTGGCTGGGGTTCTGCAAGTATGTGATGACATGTGAGGCTGAGGGTCTGCAGCTGGGTGATGGCAGGTGTGGCTGAGGTTCTGCATCTGTGTGATGGCAGGTGAGGCTGAGGGTATGCAGCTGGGTGATGGCAGGTGTGGCTGGGGTTCTGCATCTGTGTGATGGCAGGTGAGGCTGAGGGTCTGCAACTGGGTGATGGCATGTGTGGCTGGGGTTCTGCATGTATGTGATGACCTGTGAGGCTGAGGGTCTGCAGCTGGGTGATGGCAGGTGTGGCTGGGGTTCTGCAAGTATGTGATGACATGTGAGGCTGAGGGTCTGCAGCTGGGTGATGGCAGGTGTGGCTGGGGTTCTGCATCTGTGTGATGGCAGGTGAGGCTGAGGGTCTGCAACTGGGTGATGGCATGTGTGGCTGGGGTTCTGCAAGTATGTGATGGCAGGTGAGGCTGAGGGCCTGCAACTGGGTGATGGCAGGTGTGGCTGGGGTTCTGCAAGTATGTGATGACAGGTGAGGCTGAGGGTCTGCAGCTGGGTGATGGCAGGTGTGGCTGGGGTTCTGCAAGTATGTGATGACAGGTGAGGCTGAGGGTCTGCAGCTGGGTGATGGCAGGTGTGGCTGGGGTTCTGCATCTGTGTGATGGCAGGTGAGGCTGAGGGTCTGCAGCTGGGTGATGGCAGGTGTGGCTGGGGTTCTGCATCTGTGTGATGGCAGGTGAGGCTGACGGTATGCAGCTGGGTGATGGCAGGTGTGGCTGGGGTTCTGCAAATTTGTGATGGCAGGTGAGGCTGAGGGCCTGCAACTGGGTGATGGACCCTGGGAGTTATTGGGTACCTGCTTGTGTCGAAGGGATGATGGCGCCCTCCTTGCGCCGTGGCCTCCACTCCCACTTCGCTCATCTCTCCTAGCTCCCGAGCCACCGCAAACATCTGAAAGGGGGGAGAGGCATTGCTGAAGGCCTGCAGCTGGGTGATAGCAGGTGTGGCTGGGGTTCTGCAAATGTGTGACAGCAGGTGAGGCTGAGGGTCTGCAGCTGGGTGATGGCAGGTGTGGCTGGGGTTCTGCATCTGTGTGATGGCAGGTGAGGCTGAGGGTCTGCAACTGGGTGATGGCATGTGTGGTTGGGGTTCTGCAAGTATGTGATGACCTGTGAGGCTGAGGGTCTGCAGCTGGGTGATGGCAGGTGTGGCTGGGGTTCTGCAAGTATGTGATGACAGGTGAGGCTGAGGGTCTGCAGCTGGGTGATGGGAGGTGTGGCTGGGGTTCTGCAAGTATGTGATGACATGTGAGGCTGAGGGTCTGCAGCTGGGTGATGGCAGGTGTGGCTGGGGTTCTGCATCTGTGTGATGGCAGGTGAGGCTGAGGGTATGCAGCTGGGTGATGGCAGGTGTGGCTGGGGTTCTGCAAATTTGTGATGGCAAGTGAGGCTGAGGGCCTGCAACTGGGTGATGGACCCTGGGAGTTATTGGGTACCTGCTTGTGTCGAAGGGATGATGGCGCCCTCCTTGCGCCGTGGCCTCCACTCCCACTTCGCTCATCTCTCCTAGCTCCTGAGCCACCGCAAACATTTGAAAGGGGGGAGAGGCATTGCTGAAGGCCTGCAGCTGGGTGATAGCAGGTGTGGCTGGGGTTCTGCAAATGTGTGACAGCAGGTGAGGCTGAGGGTCTGCAACTGGGTGATGGCAGGTGTGGCTGGGGTTCTGCATCTGTGTGATGGCAGGTGAGGCTGAGGGTCTGCAACTGGGTGATGGCAGGTGTGGCTGGGGTTCTGCAAGTATGTGATGACATGTGAGGCTGAGGGTCTGCAGCTGGGTGATGGCAGGTGTGGCTGGGGTTCTGCATCTGTGTGATGGCAGGTGAGGCTGAGGGTCTGCAGCTGGGTGATGGCAGGTGTGGCTGGGGTTCTGCATCTGTGTGATGGCAGGTGAGGCTGAGGGTATGCAGCTGGGTGATGGCAGGTGTGGCTGGGGTTCTGCAAATTTGTGATGGCAGGTGAGGCTGAGGGCCTGCAACTGGGTGATGGACCCTGGGAGTTATTGGGTACCTGCTTGTGTCGAAGGGATGATGGCGCCCTCCTTGCGCCGTGGCCTCCACTCCCACTTCGCTCATCTCTCCTAGCTCCCGAGCCACCGCAAACATCTGAAAGGGGGGAGAGGCATTGCTGAAGGCCTGCAGCTGGGTGATAGCAGGTGTGGCTGGGGTTCTGCAAATGTGTGACAGCAGGTGAGGCTGAGGGTCTGCAGCTGGGTGATGGCAGGTGTGGCTGGGGTTCTGCATCTGTGTGATGGCAGGTGAGGCTGAGGGTCTGCAACTGGGTGATGGCATGTGTGGTTGGGGTTCTGCATGTATGTGATGACATGTGAGGCTGAGGGTCTGCAGCTGGGTGATGGCAGGTGTGGCTGGGGTTCTGCAAGTATGTGATGACAGGTGAGGCTGAGGGTCTGCAGCTGGGTGATGGGAGGTGTGGCTGGGGTTCTGCAAGTATGTGATGACATGTGAGGCTGAGGGTCTGCAGCTGGGTGATGGCAGGTGTGGCTGGGGTTCTGCATCTGTGTGATGGCAGGTGAGGCTGAGGGTATGCAGCTGGGTGATGGCAGGTGTGGCTGGGGTTCTGCAAATTTGTGATGGCAAGTGAGGCTGAGGGCCTGCAACTGGGTGATGGACCCTGGGAGTTATTGGGTACCTGCTTGTGTCGAAGGGATGATGGCGCCCTCCTTGCGCCGTGGCCTCCACTCCCACTTCGCTCATCTCTCCTAGCTCCTGAGCCACCGCAAACATCTGAAAGGGGGGAGAGGCATTGCTGAAGGCCTGCAGCTGGGTGATAGCAGGTGTGGCTGGGGTTCTGCAAATGTGTGACAGCAGGTGAGGCTGAGGGTCTGCAGCTGGGTGATGGCAGGTGTGGCTGGGGTTCTGCATCTGTGTGATGGCAGGTGAGGCTGAGGGTCTGCAACTGGGTGATGGCAGGTGTGGCTGGGGTTCTGCAAGTATGTGATGACATGTGAGGCTGAGGGTCTGCAGCTGGGTGATGGCAGGTGTGGCTGGGGTTCTGCATCTGTGTGATGGCAGGTGAGGCTGAGGGTATGCAGCTGGGTGATGGCAGGTGTGGCTGGGGTTCTGCAAATTTGTGATGGCAAGTGAGGCTGAGGGCCTGCAACAGGGTGATGGACCCTGGGAGTTATTGGGTACCTGCTTGTGTCGAAGGGATGATGGCGCCCTCCTTGCGCCGTGGCCTCCACTCCCACTTCGCTCATCTCTCCTAGCTCCTGAGCCACCGCAAACATCTGAAAGGGGGGAGAGGCATTGCTGAAGGCCTGCAGCTGGGTGATAGCAGGTGTGGCTGGGGTTCTGCAAATGTGTGACAGCAGGTGAGGCTGAGGGTCTGCAGCTGGGTGATGGCAGGTGTGGCTGGGGTTCTGCATCTGTGTGATGGCAGGTGAGGCTGAGGGTCTGCAACTGGGTGATGGCAGGTGTGGCTGGGGTTCTGCAAGTATGTGATGACATGTGAGGCTGAGGGTCTGCAGCTGGGTGATGGCAGGTGTGGCTGGGGTTCTGCAAGTATGTGATGACATGTGAGGCTGAGGGTCTGCAGCTGGGTGATGGCAGGTGTGGCTGAGGTTCTGCATCTGTGTGATGGCAGGTGAGGCTGAGGGTATGCAGCTGGGTGATGGCAGGTGTGGCTGGGGTTCTGCATCTGTGTGATGGCAGGTGAGGCTGAGGGTCTGCAACTGGGTGATGGCATGTGTGGCTGGGGTTCTGCATGTATGTGATGACCTGTGAGGCTGAGGGTCTGCAGCTGGGTGATGGCAGGTGTGGCTGGGGTTCTGCAAGTATGTGATGACATGTGAGGCTGAGGGTCTGCAGCTGGGTGATGGCAGGTGTGGCTGGGGTTCTGCATCTGTGTGATGGCAGGTGAGGCTGAGGGTCTGCAACTGGGTGATGGCATGTGTGGCTGGGGTTCTGCAAGTATGTGATGGCAGGTGAGGCTGAGGGCCTGCAACTGGGTGATGGCAGGTGTGGCTGGGGTTCTGCAAGTATGTGATGACATGTGAGGCTGAGGGTCTGCAGCTGGGTGATGGCAGGTGTGGCTGGGGTTCTGCAAGTATGTGATGACAGGTGAGGCTGAGGGTCTGCAGCTGGGTGATGGCAGGTGTGGCTGGGGTTCTGCATCTGTGTGATGGCAGGTGAGGCTGAGGGTCTGCAGCTGGGTGATGGCAGGTGTGGCTGGGGTTCTGCATCTGTGTGATGGCAGGTGAGGCTGACGGTATGCAGCTGGGTGATGGCAGGTGTGGCTGGGGTTCTGCAAATTTGTGATGGCAGGTGAGGCTGAGGGCCTGCAACTGGGTGATGGACCCTGGGAGTTATTGGGTACCTGCTTGTGTCGAAGGGATGATGGCGCCCTCCTTGCGCCGTGGCCTCCACTCCCACTTCGCTCATCTCTCCTAGCTCCCGAGCCACCGCAAACATCTGAAAGGGGGGAGAGGCATTGCTGAAGGCCTGCAGCTGGGTGATAGCAGGTGTGGCTGGGGTTCTGCAAATGTGTGACAGCAGGTGAGGCTGAGGGTCTGCAGCTGGGTGATGGCAGGTGTGGCTGGGGTTCTGCATCTGTGTGATGGCAGGTGAGGCTGAGGGTCTGCAACTGGGTGATGGCATGTGTGGTTGGGGTTCTGCAAGTATGTGATGACCTGTGAGGCTGAGGGTCTGCAGCTGGGTGATGGCAGGTGTGGCTGGGGTTCTGCAAGTATGTGATGACAGGTGAGGCTGAGGGTCTGCAGCTGGGTGATGGGAGGTGTGGCTGGGGTTCTGCAAGTATGTGATGACATGTGAGGCTGAGGGTCTGCAGCTGGGTGATGGCAGGTGTGGCTGGGGTTCTGCATCTGTGTGATGGCAGGTGAGGCTGAGGGTATGCAGCTGGGTGATGGCAGGTGTGGCTGGGGTTCTGCAAATTTGTGATGGCAAGTGAGGCTGAGGGCCTGCAACTGGGTGATGGACCCTGGGAGTTATTGGGTACCTGCTTGTGTCGAAGGGATGATGGCGCCCTCCTTGCGCCGTGGCCTCCACTCCCACTTCGCTCATCTCTCCTAGCTCCTGAGCCACCGCAAACATTTGAAAGGGGGGAGAGGCATTGCTGAAGGCCTGCAGCTGGGTGATAGCAGGTGTGGCTGGGGTTCTGCAAATGTGTGACAGCAGGTGAGGCTGAGGGTCTGCAGCTGGGTGATGGCAGGTGTGGCTGGGGTTCTGCATCTGTGTGATGGCAGGTGAGGCTGAGGGTCTGCAACTGGGTGATGGCAGGTGTGGCTGGGGTTCTGCAAGTATGTGATGACATGTGAGGCTGAGGGTCTGCAGCTGGGTGATGGCAGGTGTGGCTGGGGTTCTGCATCTGTGTGATGGCAGGTGAGGCTGAGGGTCTGCAGCTGGGTGATGGCAGGTGTGGCTGGGGTTCTGCATCTGTGTGATGGCAGGTGAGGCTGAGGGTATGCAGCTGGGTGATGGCAGGTGTGGCTGGGGTTCTGCAAATTTGTGATGGCAGGTGAGGCTGAGGGCCTGCAACTGGGTGATGGACCCTGGGAGTTATTGGGTACCTGCTTGTGTCGAAGGGATGATGGCGCCCTCCTTGCGCCGTGGCCTCCACTCCCACTTCGCTCATCTCTCCTAGCTCCCGAGCCACCGCAAACATCTGAAAGGGGGGAGAGGCATTGCTGAAGGCCTGCAGCTGGGTGATAGCAGGTGTGGCTGGGGTTCTGCAAATGTGTGACAGCAGGTGAGGCTGAGGGTCTGCAGCTGGGTGATGGCAGGTGTGGCTGGGGTTCTGCATCTGTGTGATGGCAGGTGAGGCTGAGGGTCTGCAACTGGGTGATGGCATGTGTGGTTGGGGTTCTGCATGTATGTGATGACATGTGAGGCTGAGGGTCTGCAGCTGGGTGATGGCAGGTGTGGCTGGGGTTCTGCAAGTATGTGATGACAGGTGAGGCTGAGGGTCTGCAGCTGGGTGATGGGAGGTGTGGCTGGGGTTCTGCAAGTATGTGATGACATGTGAGGCTGAGGGTCTGCAGCTGGGTGATGGCAGGTGTGGCTGGGGTTCTGCATCTGTGTGATGGCAGGTGAGGCTGAGGGTATGCAGCTGGGTGATGGCAGGTGTGGCTGGGGTTCTGCAAATTTGTGATGGCAAGTGAGGCTGAGGGCCTGCAACTGGGTGATGGACCCTGGGAGTTATTGGGTACCTGCTTGTGTCGAAGGGATGATGGCGCCCTCCTTGCGCCGTGGCCTCCACTCCCACTTCGCTCATCTCTCCTAGCTCCTGAGCCACCGCAAACATCTGAAAGGGGGGAGAGGCATTGCTGAAGGCCAGCAGCTGGGTGATAGCAGGTGTGGCTGGGGTTCTGCAAATGTGTGACAGCAGGTGAGGCTGAGGGTCTGCAGCTGGGTGATGGCAGGTGTGGCTGGGGTTCTGCATCTGTGTGATGGCAGGTGAGGCTGAGGGTCTGCAACTGGGTGATGGCAGGTGTGGCTGGGGTTCTGCAAGTATGTGATGACATGTGAGGCTGAGGGTCTGCAGCTGGGTGATGGCAGGTGTGGCTGGGGTTCTGCATCTGTGTGATGGCAGGTGAGGCTGAGGGTCTGCAGCTGGGTGATGGCAGGTGTGGCTGGGGTTCTGCAAATTTGTGATGGCAAGTGAGGCTGAGGGCCTGCAGCTGGGTGATGGCAGGTGTGGCTGGGGTTCTGCATCTGTGTGATGGCAGGTGAGGCTGAGGGTCTGCAGCTGGGTGATGGCAGGTGTGGTTGGGGTTCTGCAAATGTGTGATGGCAGGTGAGGCTGAGGGCCTGCAACTGGGTGATGGACCCTGGGAGTTATTGGGTACCTGCTTGTGTCGAAGGGATGATGGCGCCCTCCTTGCGCCGTGGCCTCCACTCCCACTTCGCTCATCTCTCCTAGCTCCCGAGCCACCGCAAACATCTGAAACGGGGGAGAGGCATTGCTGAAGGCCTGCAGCTGGGTGATAGCAGGTGTGGCTGGGGTTCTGCAAATGTGTGACAGCAGGTGAGGCTGAGGGTCTGCAGCTGGGTGATGGCAGGTGTGGCTGGGGTTCTGCATCTGTGTGATGGCAGGTGAGGCTGAGGGTCTGCAACTGGGTGATGGCATGTGTGGCTGGGGTTCTGCATGTATGTGATGACATGTGAGGCTGAGGGTCTGCAGCTGGGTGATGGCAGGTGTGGCTGGGGTTCTGCAAGTATGTGATGACATGTGAGGCTGAGGGTCTGTAGCTGGGTGATGGCAGGTGTGGCTGGGGTTCTGCATCTGTGTGATGGCAGGTGAGGCTGAGGGCATGCAGCTGGGTGATGGCAGGTGTGGTTGGGGTTCTGCAAATGTGTGATGGCATGTGAGGCTGAGGGCCTGCAACTGGGTGATGGACCCTGGGAGTTATTGGGTACCTGCTTGTGTCGCAGGGATGTTGGTGCCCATGTTGCGCCGTGCCCTCCACTCCCCTTTCGCTCATCTCTCCCAGCTCCCCAGCCACCGCAAACATCTGAAGGGGGGGAAAGGCATGTGGGTGTAAAAGCCAGGGCAGGGATAAGGACCCAGGGTCGAGGGCAAGGTTGTAGGGTTTTGGATCCAGGGTTGAGGGCAAGGCTGGAGGGTTTTAAATACAGGATTGAGGGGAATACTGGAGATCTCAGGACCCAGGGTTGTAGGCCAGGCATGTGGGTGTAAAAGCCAGGGCAGGGTTAAGGACCCAGGGTTGAGGGCAAGGCTGGAGGGTTTTGGATACAGGATTGAGGGGAATACTGGAGATCTCAGGACCCAGGGTTGTGTGCCAGGCATGTGGGTGTAAAAGCCAGGGCAGGGTTAAGGACCCAGGGTTGAGGGCAAGGCTGGAGGGTTTTGGATCCAAGATTGAGGGCAAGGCAGGAGGGTTTTGGACCCTGGGTTGTAGGCCAGGCATGTGGGTGTAAAAGCCAGGGCAGGGATAAGGGCCCAAGATTGAGGGCAAGGCAGGAGGGTATGGAGGAGAGGCCAGGCTGTAGGGTATGGTGGAGAGTCTAGGAGAGCACGGGGGGTACGGGAGGGTGGCTGGACCCTGACTGGTTGGATTTTGCAGCAGCATGGTCCTTGTTATGGAGGGATCTGAGTCTAAGGGCATCTGGATGGACCCCGGGAGTTATTGGGTACCTGCTTGTGTCGCAGGGATGTTGGTGCCCATGTTGCGCCGTGCCCTCCACTCCCCTTTCGCTCATCTCTCCCAGCTCCCCAGCCACCGCAAACATCTGAAGGGGGGGAAAGGCATGTGGGTGTAAAAGCCAGGGCAGGGATAAGGACCCAGGGTCGAGGGCAAGGTTGTAGGGTTTTGGATCCAGGGTTGAGGGCAAGGCTGGAGGGTTTTAAATACAGGATTGAGGGGAATACTGGAGATCTCAGGACCCAGGGTTGTAGGCCAGGCATGTGGGTGTAAAAGCCAGGGCAGGGTTAAGGACCCAGGGTTGAGGGCAAGGCTGGAGGGTCTTGGACCCATGGTTGAGGGCAAGGCTGGAGGGTTTTGGATACAGGATTGAGGGGAATACTGGAGATCTCAGGACCCAGGGTTGTGGGCCAGGCATGTGGGTGTAAAAGCCAGGGCAGGGTTAAGGACCCAGGGTTGAGGGCAAGGCTGGAGGGTTTTGGATCCAAGATTGAGGGCAAGGCAGGAGGGTTTTGGACCCTGGGTTGTAGGCCAGGCATGTGGGTGTAAAAGCCAGGGCAGGGATAAGGGCCCAAGATTGAGGGCAAGGCAGGAGGGTATGGTGGAGAGGCCAGGCTGTAGGGTATGGTGGAGAGTCTAGGAGAGCACGGGGGGTACGGGAGGGTGGCTGGACCCTGACTGGTTGGATTTTGCAGCAGCATGGTCCTTGTTATGGAGGGATCTGAGTCTAAGGGCATCTGGATGGACCCCGGGAGTTATTGGGTACCTGCTTGTGTCGCAGGGATGTTGGTGCCCATGTTGCGCCGTGCCCTCCACTCCCCTTTCGCTCATCTCTCCCAGCTCCCCAGCCACCGCAAACATCTGAAGGGGGGGAAAGGCATGTGGGTGTAAAAGCCAGGGCAGGGATAAGGACCCAGGGTCGAGGGCAAGGCTGGAGGGTTTTGGATCCAGGGTTGAGGGCAAGGCTGGAGGGTTTTGGATCCAAGATTGAGGGCAAGGCAAGAGGGTTTTGAACCCAAGGTTGTGGGCCAGGCATGTGGGTGTAAAAGCCAGGGAAGGGATAAGGGCCCAGGGTTGAGGGCAAGGCTGGAGGGTTTTGGATCCATGGTTGAGGGCAAGGCTGGAGGGTTTTGGATACAGGATTGAGGGGAATACTGGAGATCTCAGGACCCAGGGTTGTGGGCCAGGCATGTGGGTGTAAAAGCCAGGGCAGGGTTAAGGACCCAGGGTTGAGGGCAAGGCTGGAGGGTTTTGGATCCAAGATTGAGGGCAAGGCAGGAGGGTTTTGGACCCTGGGTTGTAGGCCAGGCATGTGGGTGTAAAAGCCAGGGCAGGGATAAGGGCCCAAGATTGAGGGCAAGGCAGGAGGGTATGGTGGAGAGGCCAGGCTGTAGGGTATGGTGGAGAGTCTAGGAGAGCACGGGGGGTACGGGAGGGTGGCTGGACCCTGACTGGTTGGATTTTGCAGCAGCATGGTCCTTGTTATGGAGGGATCTGAGTCTAAGGGCATCTGGATGGACCCCGGGAGTTATTGGGTACCTGCTTGTGTCGCAGGGATGTTGGTGCCCATGTTGCGCCGTGCCCTCCACTCCCCTTTCGCTCATCTCTCCCAGCTCCCCAGCCACCGCAAACATCTGAAGGGGGGGAAAGGCATGTGGGTGTAAAAGCCAGGGCAGGGATAAGGACCCAGGGTCGAGGGCAAGGCTGGAGGGTTTTGGATCCAGGGTTGAGGGCAAGCCTGGAGGGTTTTGGATCCAAGATTGAGGGCAAGGCAAGAGGGTTTTGAACCCAAGGTTGTGGGCCAGGCATGTGGGTGTAAAAGCCAGGGAAGGGATCTGGTGATAGGGGAACATGTGAGGAAGACGCAACTAATATATGAAGATCAGCTGAACGAACCAGCGCTGGTTATGGAGCACTCCTCCGTGAGACATCAAGGCAGCTTGTTACCTGCAGATGCTGCTGCTGTGCTGCTGAAACTCCACACCATGATGAAGGGTGACTTGTTGGAAAATTGTGGGTGTCTGGTGGGTGTCTGGTGGGGACTGTTGGGTACCTGGTGGGTGAACGGTGGGTGAAGCGGGTGTGCCTGGTTGGTAAGGGGTGTTGGGTGACGGGTGGGTGAATGGTCTGGTATTTCAGTATTTCTGGCTGATGCCCTAGTGTCAAGATTGATGGGGTGTGTAAATAAGGATGCCCAGGACTACAGGGGTGTGTAGCTGAGGATGTTCAAGTGTGCTGGGGTGTGTAGCTGAGAATATCCATGAGCATAAGCAGGGTCCCAGCAAAATACTTTATTTTTTAGAGAATTCGAAGGGGTATGTACTGCCCAGTGGGCCTGAGGTACAGGTATCCAGCAGGTAAAGGTATCATACAGGTGCATGATGCAGTACAAAGGCTGGCTGTGACTCCTCCTTCTACTGCTTTACTGTTTAAATCTGGTGATAGGGGAACATGTGAGGAAGACGCAACTAATATATGAAGATCAGCTGAACGAACCAGCGCTGGTTATGGAGCACTCCTCCGTGAGACATCAAGGCAGCTTGTTACCTGCAGATGCTGCTGCTGTGCTGCTGAAACTCCACACCATGATGAAGGGTGACTTGTTGGAAAATTGTGGGTGTCTGGTGGGTGTCTGGTGGGGACTGTTGGGTACCTGGTGGGTGAAAGGTGGGTGAAGCGGGTGTGCCTGGTTGGTAAGGGGTGTTGGGTGACGGGTGGGTGAATGGTCTGGTATTTCAGTATTTCTGGCTGATGCCCTAGTGTCAAGATTGATGGGGTGTGTAAATAAGGATGTCCAGGACTACAGGGGTGTGTAGCTGAGGATGTTCAAGTGTGCTGGGGTGTGTAGCTGAGAATATCCATGAGCATAAGCAGGGTCCCAGCAAAATACTTTATTTTTTAGAGAATTCGAAGGGGTATGTACTGCCCAGTGGGCCTGAGGTACAGGTATCCAGCAGGTAAAGGTATCATACAGGTGCATGATGCAGTACAAAGGCTGGCTGTGACTCCTCCTTCTACTGCTTTACTGTTTAAATCTGGTGATAGGGGAACATGTGAGGAAGACGCAACTAATATATGAAGATCAGCTGAACGAACCAGCGCTGGTTATGGAGCACTCCTCCGTGAGACATCAAGGCAGCTTGTTACCTGCAGATGCTGCTGCTGTGCTGCTGAAACTCCACACCATGATGAAGGGTGACTTGTTGGAAAATTGTGGGTGTCTGGTGGGTGTCTGGTGGGTGTCTGGTGGGTCTGTCTGGAGGACGGGGGAGCAGGTGGAGTGCTTTGGCTGTTGAGAAGCAGGATGGGAGGACGGGGGAGCAGGTGGAATGCTTTGGCTGTTGAGAAGCAGGATGGGAGGACGGGGGACCAGGTGGAGTGCTTTGGCTGTTGAGAAGTAGGATGGGAAGACGGTAGAGCAGGTGGAGTGCATTGGCTGTTGCGAAGGAGGATGGGACGACAGGGAGCATGTGGAGTGCTTTGGCTGTTGAGAAGCAGTAGGTGATGAGGCTGGGCTTGGGTACCTTCAGACGATCATGATGCATGGTAGGCCAGCTAGCATAGTCCTGTGGTAGCAAGGGACATAAAGGGTGCATGCTTTATGGCATGGGATGTACGGGAGGGTATGTGGGAGAGTCTAGGAGAGCACATGGGGGTACTGGATGTGGCTGGACCCTGACTGGTTGGACTTTGAGTGGTTGGACCCTAAATTGCTGGGCAATTGTGGGGGATCTTTGGCATGCAAGACATGGGCAGCTGAGGGGGAGAGGTGGACTGCTGGATCTAGGCAGCAAAGGGGGATATGTAGACTGCATGAGCTAGGCAGCTGAGGGGGAGAGGTGTTTGGGGAGGGGGTTCTGTTACTTTGCCTTGATGTATCAGGATGGTGGAGTCTTGTGCATGGGGACATGTACTTGTACGCTGCTCTGATAAAAACATGGAGGTGGAGTCGTGTGCACGGGGACAGGTACTGGTACCTTGCTCTGTAATTTACTTGTGGCTGGTGGCCTGGGGTGTAAGCACGAGGGGGAGGGGGGGGTATGGACAGGCTAGAGGGCACATGGCCCATGCTGGAGGGCCATGCGGGAGGGACACGCTGTTACTTGCCTTTCATCCAGCAAACAGCAGGAAGGTCGAGTCGAGTGGTCGTGTGGTCGAGTGGATGTGGCACTCTGATCTGATGTGGCAAGGTGATGGAGTCTTGTGCACGGGGGATGGTAGTTGCTGGGCTTCTCGATCTTCCTTGTTCTTGCGTTTACGATGGCGCTTTGGGGATGCGTGGGGATGTCGGCCCCCGGTGTGTTGGGTACCTGACGGTACGCATGAGGAAGATGCTGCTTATACATTACATTGCGTATGAGTACAACGCGTTACGCAGAGAACTTCATACAAGATCCAATCCGTGACAAAGCATGATCGGGCATATCAGGATGAAGCTGGGTCGCCATCAGAGCGTAGCATTACGTGTGCTACCAAGCTCACCTGAATTGGTTGATCTTTCAAGAAGGGACTGGTACACTGGTGGTACTGAGAAGTGCATTCCAGATCGTCGACAGGTGGTACAAAGTGTGGAACGTTGCCCCAAGGCTGTGGCGTCGAGACGTTCGGTCTCCAGGCGTATCATGGCCGTCTGTTGAGATTGGCATTCCTGGTATAGGTCTACAAGATCGACCAGAGGTTTCGCTCAACATCATGCAACACCATCTAGTAGTAACACTGATCGTGGAGCTGTAGGAACGGCGAGGTACGCTTTGCATGATTGCTTTATCAGATGCACTGCAATCGCGCTGGGTGTGCCCTCCTGCCACCTCTTGCTGCGCTCAGGCAGCACAGCTGGCGAGGGCTGCGTGGCCAACCTGTAGACGAAGCAAGAAGATTGGAGATCGGAGTGGTGCGGCGTGGCTTCGACGCAGATCGGTAAGATGTTGTTGCAAAAAACTGATGGGTGAACATGTTGTTGCTGTCACCTGAGGCATCAGGCGTGTATGGCACGTTAGATAAAACAGTGTTCGAAACAGCAGAAAGCGGCGTATATGCGCGCATGCGTGTCTTGGTAGGGCGGCGCTTCGTTCAAAAAGACAGGCAGGATGTTGAAATGAAAAGACTAAAACTAAACCCTAAACCCTAAACCCTAAACCCTAAACCCTAAACCCTAAACCCTAAACCCTAAAACTAGATCAACAACGACCAATTTAATCGTGCCCTGACCTATGTGACGACCTTGGGCGACCAGGCTCTCCGGACGAGCATCATCAGCAGCCTGTCCCAGGACCCTGGCGCTGATGACGACGAGAGGGTGGTGATAGTGGAACATGTACTGACCCAAGGTACGGACACGGAGGCCCAAGCAAAAGCCCTGCATGTGTCCTCCACTAGCATCCATGCCTGGTCAAATCTGGATACTCCTGTCAGAGGCCGTAGTGTAGCTGACAGGCACGCCACTACCCAATGCTTGCGTCCCCTCTTGGGGTTGCATGCTGCTTGTTGCCTCACCGGCTCGCAATGCCACGCATTGTGCACCGAACAAGCCTTATGCCATGCGTACAAAGCTGCATTTCCATACATGGGGGTGCATGTGGAGCAGTTTTTTGTGTAGGCGATATGTAGCCTGAGGGGACAAATACGGGCAATGAGCAATCAACTGAAAGTGAAATGTCGTGGCGCAGTCGGAAAATCCGTGTGGGGATTGTTCTCCTTTTTTATTCGTGCGCCCTGCCTTACACTTTTTACGCCCTTTAGTACTTGTGAGACCTGGCACACTGGCCATCTTGCCTTGCCTAGCCGATCCTCAATTGCCCCACTTGCGCCTGTTATAGTGCAGATGAGGCTAGGATAGGGCGCCGAAGAGACCTTGCACAGGGATTCCGCTGTGGCCCTTGACCGGCCAGGGCTGTTGATCGGCGGGTGGTGCCCCAATGCACCCCCATGCGCCCTCTCCAAAGCTGCCGCCGGGCCCACATGCCCTGGAGCATGACACTGTTAGGTAGTGGCCAACAACAGGTCTGCAGGAAGGCGGCTTGGAGCTTGCATGACTCTGCATGGTACATCCCTCCCAGCCCCCTAGCAGTTCTCCAACCCCTCCTTGCCCTCAGAGGAGTGCAAGGTGGGGCTGCGCACAGACGCGTGGCCCAATCGCCGGGGTGGGGGAGCGCTCTTGTGGTTCCCCCATTGTTGCCCTCTCTCATGCTGCAGCCCCCCCACGCTACTCCCCTGCCGTGGCCAAGACACACCTCCCTACATTGCTATGGAGCCCCCCCCCCTACCCCGGAGCGCAGTGCCTGCTGCCCATGAGGTGTCTGCTACACCACTTTTCTATATTTGCTCATTTCCTGACGAATCGTCTGGTGCTTGTTGCCTGCAGCGGCGGCGGCGGGAGCAGCAGCGGGGACATCGGGGACAGGTGCGGAGGAACGGGTGCATCCTGAACCATGTGTGACCCATCTAGACCGGGACTGGACCTGGCGCACATACCGTAGTCCCTTGCCTGGCCGATCCTCAATCTGTGCGCACTTAGATCTCATTGAAGCCCGCGTGCCCCGCTCGCGCTTGTTTCGGTGCAAATGAGGCTAGGGTAGGGGGGCCAAGGTCCCTTGAACAGGGCTTGTGAGCTGCTCTACATCTACACTGTGGCCTGGCCTCCAGCCTGTGCTCTTGGAGTACTTGCTGCTAGTCAGCAGCCCTGGCCATGAACGGCTGCGTGCGCCCTGCGCTCCCTATGCTCATTCAGAGGCCTATGCTAGGGGAGGTAGGATGTTGAGTGGGTAGCCCCTCGCCGTAGGCCCAAGCAGCATGCCTGGGCACATTTGGGGGCTCCGGGCCCTGCACTTTGCATCAGCCAGCGCCCCTCTTTCTGTGGCCGGCCGCGCCTGACCGCCCTCAGCCCTCCTACCCCTGGCTGCCCTGCTGCCTATACGTATACGCCTGATACTTGTCTGCACATGAGGCCCGCCTTTGCTCCATTGTCCACTCCTGCCCCTCTTCACAGTGGTGCCCTGGCTGCAGGAAAAGGCTGCAGGTCAGTGACGCGCGGTGCCTCCATGCATGTGCCATGTGCTGCCCCCCTCGCTGCGCTGAAGCTGGGGCGTGCACCCCCTTGCTGTTTTTACTACTGTATGGCGCGTGCATGGCTTTCCTAGTTTAAAACCTTTCCTAACATGTATATGTTGTGCTTGTTGACTGCAGCGGTGGCGCAAGCACAAGTGGCGGCAGGTGGGTGCTCTCAGGCATGGCATTAGGGCTGCAACGGGGCTGGGGCTGCGACGGGAGTTTGTGCGGCCAGTTAGGCCCCAAACCTAGACCGGCCACCGGCCGGAGGCCCTAGCAGCATGCCTGGCCACAGTTTGGGCCGGAGGCTGGAGTGTAGCTGTCAAGTAGCTGAACCTCACAAACAAATAACTGTTGAAGGCCATGCTTGCTTCCTTCTTTCCAGGGCCCCCCCAGGCCCTGGATTGCACTGCCCCTGGGTCGTACGGCCCTGGGTTGTACTGCCCCCAGCCCCCCTGACGCTTCTCTTGTCCCCCTGGCTGCCCTCCTTTGCCCTAAACCCCCTCCAGCCCTCTTAGTTGCCCTCCTGCCCCCCTGGTTGCCCCCATGACCGCCTGACTGCCCCTGCAGTGTCACGAGACTGCAGCGCATGAGCAGCTGGGAGGCCAGGGTTGTCATCATGTGCTACTTGGTATTGCACTGCCATGCCATTCACCTCCGCGGTTCTCGCACATGCAGGCCTACCAATTGGGGACCCCTTCACCATCAACTTGCTGAGTGTTGTCATGACGGAGCGCTTTCACCTGCCAAACTCTCGGGGGTCATCCATTTCGGGGAGCGAGTCCATACACAGAGCGGCAAATGTGCGTTGACACACATCCGGGAGTGGTGACAGCAACGGCAATAGAGAATCTCCACGTTGTTGCATGCTAGACACATTTTCAGACCATTTGGCGCAGCGGACGAGCCAAGTTTTGTTGTTGTTGTGTGCAGGCCAAAGCAGCGGCCGAGAAGTGGTACGCCACGCTGGAGGGTGGCATGCAGATGTGCATGGTGAGTGAGCCAGAATTGGGCCAATTACAGATGATGAAGGCGCTGAGTCTTGATGCTTGTTAAGTAGGATTGTCCAGCGAACTTTTCTTGATTGCCATGGTTTGCGCGATGCAATGTTAGTACGCTCCAATCTCAACAGGATTGTGTCTAACCCTGGCCACTTACCTTTTCTAGGTGCAAACAGTCAAGTTCCCGCCCGAGCACTGCTGTATGGCGCACATTACCCCTCGCTTCTGGTGGAAGTCCGTCAAGGGAGCGACATCACGCCAGTCAGCTATGGGGATGATGATGCAGTTTGGTGATCCTGACGACCCAAAGAACGTCATGGTGCGCTCGGCCGCTTTGCATATGTTCTCGGCTGATCGTACCTACCAAGTTGCCATGCTTTGAGTGGTTTTGTTTTGTTACTGTCATGTGTCATCATGGGGCTTGGCATAGTGTGCTTTGCATCTGGCGGGGAAGAAAGGCAAGGTGAGCTTGTATTATCCTTTTGAATGAGGGTACGGGGCAATCGGCCGCAAGGACCACGTCAAAGGCATGGCAAAGGCAGGGTGCACACCGGCATCCATCACAGCAAAGCGTGCAGCCATATGTCTTTGTGGGGCAAAACACTCCGAGCTCGGACATTCAAGAAACCGAGGTCTTGCTTCATGCGGTGCTTAGATGGCATGCTGTGCGATGGCTTTAATGCAAGTGCCGCTGCACACGGCTAGTGCACAGTCCACCTCGCCTTCCTCTGGCCCTTCAACCCTGCGTATGTTTGTTTGATGTTCACAACTAGCACATTTTCAGTTGACGCCGTCAGCAATCTGTAGAAAAACACAAAATGTTAATTGGTATCAAGTCATTGCTTGGTGCCGTCCGCCATCACTCGCGCGCACAACTATCAGACACATGGTGGCTCTTGCCTCGCAGATCATGCACAAGGCGCTTGAGCACACGTTCGATGGAGGGCGCTGGATCGTGCTGTGCCACAGCCCTGTCGACTATCGGGTGAGCACGTATGTTGTTCATGTTGTGGCAGCGGTGGCAGATGTGGTGGACGTATGCGGTTTGCTCTGTGCACAACCAAGTCAGCGCTTTGCGTTTGTGTTAATATGGGCACTACTGAGATCTAAGCACTGATAAGGGCTGCGACCCACCCGTCAAATTGTGACATGTTGTGTGTGTGTGAGTGTGTGAATATTCTTGACAATGACTGGGCCCATAAAATACCTCATACGATTGCCCAGCGCCAACCATACAGGGAAGTCTGGAAAAAGGGCTTTGCAAGAGCCACCGAATCCAAAGCTTTGTCATCAGAGCATGCCGCTTGCGGCAGAGCACAGCGAATAGAGGAAGTGTGATGTGTGTGTATGGTTTGCTTCTAGGAAGCTGTTGCCCCCCCCTGACTGATTGGTGCGTTCTTGAGTGTATCATTGTTGAGGACATAAGTGTGTGGGCTGCTTGTGCACCTTCTCAAACCTTCGTGCTGCATTGTTCCCCGTGGCCTATTCTTCTTCTCTTGCTTCTGCTTATGATTTTGCTACTGCGCTGCACCCAGGTGAAGTTCCTCGACCCAGCTTTGAGCAAGGCCAAAATCTGGGACATCCTGACCAGCGGCACCGAAAACAAGTGAGTGCTTTGGCAAGATGCGGGCAGTGGGGTTCTCGGTACATGATTGATGTCGCTGGTGGGATGCATGATTATGCGCTGCGCTCATGCCTCTCTACTGGACTAAAGCTCAGGGTGAGGGATACAGTGCTTGTTTTTTGGATTATTGAAGTGCCAGAAGGCTGCTTATGCCCATCGTCAGAGGTGATACAACCTGATGTTTAAGGCAAAACAGCAGTCTGAGCGCGCACCCTTGCTTGATTCATTCATGCAACTCTCGCCCCCTTGGCTTGTGTCCGTCCCGCACCTCGTTTACCCTGCCCTCGTACAACTTTGGATCATATCCAGCAACCCCACAAGCATGCGCAGCCGCTTTGCAAATGCATAAAGAGCAGCTGGTGCGACACATAGGCTTTGGCAAAATCTATAAATGTGCTGCGAAGCTCGTTGTGAACCCTGATGCGCGCTGGGCTTTGTTGTATAGGCTTGACAGGAAACATGTGTTTGTGTATGTGCAGGAGGCCGCTGGTGTGCGAGGACGACCTCAATAAGGGGCCTCTGCCAGAGGGCTTCAAAAACTGGACATTCGGCAACTGGAATGGCGCGTCACTTGACGGCAAGCAGCTCACCTCCCCGTCTCGCGCTCTCCCCTCCAAGCGTGCCTTCACCTTCCACGCGTGCGCAGCGATCCGCCTTGCTGAGAATATAGGGTGAGATTGTGACGACGGGGTGTGAGGGAAAGTGGCATCCTTTGGCTGGTGTTCAGGATGGGAGGCACTGAGGCTGCAGAGAAGCAAATGCTGAACTATGGAAACTGCATGGGCCATCGCCGTGGCAATTGAAAGGGATTGATACGTGCTGCCGGGCGTTGGATGACACCCATGCAGAAGTGCACATCGCAGCAACTGACTCCCGCATAGGTCCTGATGCCTATGCATCTATATCGTTGTTTATCAGCTGTGAGTCTGCCGTTCCTCTGCCTTCTGCAAAATTGCGTACAATATCGCCTACACATGTCAATGCTAACAAGAATGGGAGGGCCCTGCCAACAAAATGTATTCACATATGGCAAGCTCCATGTGGCGAACGGTGTGGGCATGAAAACATGGCTTGCCGTGTATTGCATGTGTATGTGCCTGCTACACAAAGGGTTGCATGACAAACTGTGCCCGTTGCATGCGTTTCCACTTTTTTGGACATATCATG
This sequence comes from Limnomonas spitsbergensis, assembly GCA_037349105.1. NCBI lineage: Eukaryota > Viridiplantae > Chlorophyta > Chlorophyceae > Chlamydomonadales > Limnomonas > Limnomonas spitsbergensis. The sequence goes on along the minus strand of JAYJMM010000073.1, from coordinate 134,092 downwards.
GTGATTTTGCATTTTCTATGCCCCAAGAGCAAGCGGGCGGGCTTGGGGCATGGAATTGACGCGGATATACCTGAGCTCGAAGAGCGGCTTTCATGTAGGTAGGGGGCACGCGCTCTCGTGCCTGTGGGGAGGTGGAAAGCCTGGGGTGCATCAAATCGCTCATCATCGGCATGATGCACCTCGCGTCATTTGTTTTGTATTACTGACTGTGCTCCACATTCTTCTGTGGTGCTGTTGCTGGTCAGGTGGATCGAACGTGACTTCGTCAACATCCCAGAAACTGCGTGGTCTGAGGGCACGGACACTTTGAGAGCGTCAGTGGACCGGTGGCTGGAAACCGCCCTCAGCCCGCGTGCCAGCTTGGCAGAGGGCGGCGACAGCGGCAAGGAGGATGATGAGAACAGCGATGATATATGCAGGCGTGGCCTCAACGCATTTGCTGGTTTGCCTGTGGATGGAGAAGAGTGAAAGAGTCGTGAGGTAGCGGCGATGTTGGCAGCTGTGTTGTTTCCCGTTGTGTTCTGTCGGAGCGTGAACGCTTGGTGGGAAGTGCCCGGGGCCTACATATGTGACCAGGGGCCTCTTATGCCGGGCTATGTCTTGTCCCCCGTCATTCCTTGATCGGTTCAATAACCCAAATAGCTGAAGGTCGCTCGAGGGAGCTAGGGCTGGGTGGACAAGAGGCCCAGGCCACGCCGACTCTTGCTGCCCATAGCCCATGGGTCAGTTTCCTGAAAAGGAGCAGGCGTGTGTGCAGGCCCAGGCTCCCTGCAACACTGCGCCGCCACCTGCCTTTTGGGTCAATCGACCCCCATCACAAGTTGGTTGTGTGCACAAACAACAGTTGTGGAGCGGCCCCAGGGGCCTATTATGTCGGGCTGTCTCTTGTTGCCCAACATTGCTACATAGTGTCAAATAACCCAATTAGCTGAAGGTCACTTGAGGAAGCCGGGGCTGGGGGACAAGAAGCTCAGGCCTCACCGTATCTTGCTCCCCACCAGCCTTGGGTTAGCTTCCTGAAAAGGAGCAGGCATGTGTGCAGGGCCGGGCCGTAGCCTCTGTCCCTGCAACACTGCGCCGCCACCTCTTTCCTGGGTCAATTGACCCCCAAAACAGGTGTCTGTGTGCACTGCAGTTGTGGAGCAGCCCCAGGGGCCTATGAAGTCGGGCTGTCTCTTGTTGCCAAACATTGCTACATTGGGTCAAATAACCCGAATAGCTGAAGGTCACTCGAGGGAGCAAGGGCTGGGGGACAAGAGGCACAGGGCATGCCGTCTCTTGCTGCCTACCAGCCCTCGGGACAGATTCCTGAAAAGGTGCAGGCGTATGCCCAGGCCCAGGCCATAGCCTCTGTCCCTGCAACACTGCCCCGCAGCCTGTTCTTTGGGTCAATTGACCCCCAAAACAGGTGGCTGCGTGCACAGGGGCAGTTTACCCCCAGGGGCCTATTGTGTCGGGCTATGTCTTGTTCCCTAACATACCTTGATTGGATCAATTGACCCAAATAGCTGAAGGTCACTTGAGGGAGCCGGGCTGGGGACAAGAGGCCCAGGTCATGCCGTCTCTTGCTGCCCAACAACTCTCGGGGTTGTTTCCTGAGAAGGTGCATGTGTGTGAGCAGGCCTAGGCCGTAGCCTCTGTCCATGCAACACCACTTTTGGGGGTCAATTGACCCCCGAAATAAGTGGCTGTGTGCAGCATGGGCAGTGCGGCCCCAGGGGCATATTACACCGAGTTGTCCTTCTTCCCAACCATTCTCGCATTGGGTCAAATGACCCAAATAGCTGAAGGTCACTTGAGAGAGACGGGGCTGAGGGGACAAGAGGCCCAGGCAACGCCGTCTCTTGTTGCCCACCAGCCCTCTGGTCATTTTCCTGAAAATGTGCAGGCGTGTGGGTCAAAGGCCTCACGTTATCTCTTTCTGTCCACATTTGTTTTGCCCTATTGAGTATGTTACATCCTACATGCGCGTGTTCAAGCGTGAGTTGTAGCCTCTGTCCCTGCAACACAAATTTGGGGGTCAATTGACCCCAAAACAGGTGACTGCGTGCAGTAGCGGGGGCAGTGTGGCCCCAGGTGCCTATTATGCCGGGCTGTATCTTCATGCTTAGCATTCCTACATCGGGTCAACCAGCTGAAGATCACTCAAGGCAGCCGGGGCTGAGAGGACAAAGGCCTAGGTCATGCCATCTCTTGCAGCCCACCAGCTTTTCTGCCAGGTTCCTGAAAATGTGCATGCCTGTGCAAGGCCTGGGCTAATTAGCCTCTGTCCCTCCCTACATCACTTTTGGGGTTAATCTTTTGGGGGGTTTAATTGACCTCGAAACCAGACAGCGGCATGCATGCATGAGCAATATCTCGCAGTTCTCTAGTCAGATTTTCATGCAGCTTAGGCAGAAGCTACAGAATTGTCGAAGGCAGACATTCAAACCTGTTAATGAGGAAGATGGTGTTGTCATTAATGCAAAGGGTGGAGGGTGCAATTTATCGCGATGTTGCCCCCAAAATTGTTGTTGCACCCACAATTATTGCTGCACCCAACCATCATAAATTAACCTTGATTCCGGTACCACTGAGAATGGGGGCAAGGGATAGGCAACCCGTTCGTTTAATGTGCTGCCCTCTTTATCCTCATGTCCTATTGCTTTGTACTGACTTGATCATGCATACAGCTCAAACATTAGTTGCTGCGTTGATATATGTAGTAGTGTTAAGGACCATTTTCGGCCGGTGAAAAGTGCTTAACTGCGGTACCTACATTAAACGCTACATCTAAAAATAAATTAGATATGGACCTGCCTTGGAGTGATATGTGTACTGTGTAACTGTACATACGGGTAATGGTGCTAATTTGAGTCATGCTCGCCACTCTGACCTTGAGACTCAAGTGATAATTCCAAATGCGGGGGGGGAAATGCCACTGCCATGTGCTAAGATTACCTAGTCAGTGAAATTATGGCTTAATTACGGCCAGAAATCATAGATCCTGCCTGGTAACCATTTATGATTGGAAGAAGCTATGTGCGTTATTTAGCATTGTTCGCTCTATTCTAAAACTGCGGCCTAGATCTTACCTCTACTGACAGCTAGGTGCTGAAGGACTGCTTGTACTCTGCTGCCATACCTGTTGGGGTCATAATGTCAGGCCCAATGTGGTCAGACTACTACCGGTGCCGCCGCAAGGATGGGATACCCAGAGATGGGACAGTTTTAACCCATGACATGCTTCCCATTCCGCATGTCTGATCATGATGATCTGAGAATTTAAACTTCTGTTCGATTGTGATTTACACCTTGTGTCAATCATAATACTATGAGTATAGATCAATTAATTGTATAAATCAATTAATTGTACTGTGACACAGGTTTGGTTTTTAGTCCACACTTGTAAATGGGTTCACACTTATGCATGTTCCTGTTGAATTTGGCTATGTTGAGTACCTTGCTGAATTATGTACCCAAATTAAAGCTTTCTTACTGTAGTTGCTTTCGCCCGCAAGATCGGCTGTGGAGGATGTTACCTTGAAGACAAGGCCCCAGCGCAACGGCGCCTGGGGACCGCAGCCCCATCCGGAATCAGTCCAAGGTCCTCGCCAATTACGGAGCAGGATGAAAATAGCATCAGCCACTGCCCTGGGATTTTTCTGGCAGATCTTGAAACGTTTCTCCAGAGCTGGCTTCATTTGTGGAAGGTTCCTCAACTAGAACTGATTGGCTTTTGCATTTAGAACTCTAGTTACCATATGCAATTAACAATTGCTGTCAATTTGAAGATTTTGTGTGCATCCCACGCACGGCTGTTGTGCGTTTAGCTTTTAGCGTTTGTTTTGACTTCAACTTGCGACAGCTATTTTTGGCTAAAGACATTCTCTAGTCTTTCATCAGTACCGTAATGTGCTGATCTGTTTCTGCAGTGACCTTGAATCAAGGTTAAATATATTGTTATTCAGCTGATTTGCTTCTCAAAAGTTCTATGATTGAACTAAGTAAAATTCGTAACCTTAATGAAGGTTAAGTTGTAGTCTTTTAAGAATTTCCCCTCGGGATTTTTCACCCTTTTTGACAGTCCTCTATAAGTGTCTCCTTAGTCTCTTATTTCGGACTGGGGGGGGGTGAAAGGGTGTCTTTGATACTTGCTTTATTTGTTTCCTGTACTTGCGCAGTCATTTACTAGGCGCAGCGATTAGCCCCGACAAATGTTGAGAACAAATACCGCACCAAGTGGATTATAAACGACGCATACCACCTCGAGGGAGCCCCAGAGCCAGCCCTCCAGCCAGCCGGGACCTGCCAAGTCATCACCGGCTTTGGGACCCAAAAAGCACGAAGCCGCAGAGACAATGAACGCCATAGAACACAAAGCATAGCCCAAGCAGCATCAGCCTGAGACAGCTGCTTCAAGATGGCCCCTATCAGTAGGGTGACTGCAAACGTCAGCAAGACCGATGCCGCTTCGCCCTGCATCCAAGTTGGACACCAGGGCGGCACGAAGATGCCGATCAAACAGCCCTCCATTAATTGGACCAACAGTCTCATGATTACCAGTCATGATGCCTTCAACCGGCCAGTCATGGTCGGGATGGCGTCGAGCTCTGCCTTCCGCACCCGCCAGCTGTCACTATGAGACGGCCTGGGGGGAGCCATCGTAGTAACCATGGTAACCAGGCAGCCTAGTAAGCTTTACCATGGGCTACCAGGGCCTAGTAAGCTATACCATGGTCGCTTTTTCCCTACCGTGATACGAGGCGAGCTACCATGGTACCGCGACTGACCTTCGCCTTGTATGCATCACGGGTCTTCGAGCCAGCAGCTCTTCTCGCAACTTTCCACTTCCCTCTGATTTCACTCATGCCGCGCGTGTGCAATATCGTCAAACCTGACGCCCTACCTATTAGAAATTCTGCAACCAGGTAACCTACAGTCAATCACCATTGCCGAAGTTGACCTATGTAATATCCTTTGAATGCTTGTTTATGACAGTGTAAGTGAGCTGCGTACGTTCGCCACGGCTAGAAGTTGAGAGCACCGTTTGAGAGGGCATGAGTGTGACACCAGAGCGAGGTGGCAGCGTATGGGCACTTATAAGAGAATAATCGTGCCCGGTAAAGATGACAATAAGCAGTGCCATTCATTTGCTTGGACTAGCCATCCCTAGTTGACTGGTATTTTTCATCTTTCCTTCTCTACCTTCACACATACGGTACATACATTCACAAAGATTTCGTTGGAACATCATACTAGCTATGCCGATGCCGAGCTACAAATCTTCTTTAAAAATATGAGCGCCATGGTAACGACAGCAGGTCACACATTCAGCCCTCCTCGACAAGTACAAATTGATGCTCAGAAGTAACCAGGACGAAGTAAGTAGTACCAAATATTCCCAAACATATACGTGTAAAACAAAATCAGGCCATGGGTAACAGCAACATGGGACAAACTTTGCACATGCCTCTAGATCGCCGGGTTCCATGCTCATGCCCCCCTCGCAATGGAGAATTTATTGCACCATGGCTGCTAGGACTCATAGCTGTGCATGGTGCCTTGAATTGAGCTTAGTCATTCCCTACTAGCAACACACAACAAAGCATTCAGCAGGGCCCATCAGCTATGCACCGTGCATATATTATGTCGCATTATGTCTATAAACATCTACTAGACAGTCAGGAGTTCGTGCAAGATCACTGCCTCGAGTCGGGGAGTGTCCTCTTGGGTGAAGCTGAATTCTTGCCCGACACTCATGTCGTTTGCATATCTAGGGGAGGAAACGAAATAGGTTAGCTCTGTCCCAAAGCACTTCACTGAGGCAAGAAGATGGAATCTAAATAGAACGTGCATCAAATGAATGCAATGATTTATTCACATCATTCAAGAACAAAATTGGCTTGGACATGCTAAAAAATCTCACATCAGAACAAACACTCCGCAGTCGTAGCTGTTCCCCTGTGTAGGGATGCCATGAAAGACCTCCTTGGCCGTCACGAACTGCCAGCTTTCAACATTGAGGATCGTGCTGAACTTGGTCGAGAACATCTCAGCAACATACTTGGCCAGGCTTGTCGACAGAGTGCGGGGTTTCACTGTGTTGGAGCCCTGCGTGACATGTGATTGTCAATAAGGATGGGGCAAGGTGCATGGGAACATAGCATGGGCGCATGGGAAGGGTTCAAGGGCGGGTAGGTTGTGTGTGGGTCTAGGAAGCTTGCATGGGCGCATGGGCGTATGGGGAAGCTTGCATGGGCGCATGGGCACACGGGGAAGTGTGTATGGGTGCAGGGGAAGCTTGCATGGGCGCATGGGCACACGAGGATGCGTGCATGGGGGTATGGGGAAGCGTGCATAGGGGCATGGGTTCCTTGCACAGGCGCAGGGAAACCTTGCATGGTTGAAAGGGAAGCTTGAACGGGTGCATGAGCGCATGGGGAGCGTGCATGGCCGTAGAGAGAGCTTGCGGTGGCGCATGGGGAAGGGTGTATGAAGGAAGTATGTCACATGTTAAAGCTTACAGCATCAAGTGGGTCTAAGACGAAGACCTCTTGCTCTTAACGTCCACCACAGCTCCGATCCAGTGGCTCTTGTTCACATTCACGGGGAAGAAAAACTGCTCTGTATCCTCCAGCACCACGCCGCTGAATGTCTGGTACACGTAGAAGCCTGGCTTCGGTACCAGCAGGACCACGAGCTGGCTGTTAGAGAAGACAATCCTTGGAGCTGATGGCCTCTCCTCGCTGCGCATCTATCAAGGGGAGTAAATGAAATAATTCCAGTTTTTATTTTTGTTGTCCATTGAGCTGATAAATGAAAGCAGAAGATTCATGATCTTCAAATTATTGCAAATGCATATGGACAGGAAAAAACATGAATCATGCTCAGGCAATACATACAGCAAACCAGTCCTTAAAGAGCCTCCGTACACTCATGCAAGTGGAAACAATAAGGATGACACCAACCTGAAGCTTCTTCATGTAGGTGTTAATGACATCACACTTGAGCCATCTCATAGGTGCTAGGCTGAAGAGGGAGCCCCAGGTGACAGTTCCTGATGACAAAGCCACCAGCTCCATGCGGCTCCTTCACGTCTCAAATGTCTCTCGCCAGCTTGCTGCTACCCCTGAGCCGACCTCAGCAAAGGTGGAAGACGAAGGCGCGTGCAGTTCCTCCGAACGCGAGGTCAGCTTCATAGCTGATTCTGCAACGCCCAAGCCCCGCCATGCTCGCTGCACGCATGTGAGAGCATGCGGCATAACCTCTTGGGAGGGAGGCAGGTCCTCAATTGCCTCCATCGCATAGTCCTCTCCCTCCACCTCCTCTACCTCCTCGCTAGACTCGATTGCAATGAAGTCGCTGGAGGCCTTATCCGACCAGACGTATCGAATGCCAAGACGCTGCCCATCCTCTGCTGGTGTCGCTGCAAGCACATTTTTTCAAAGCATACATTTTTAAAGCATGGCATGACAATTGAATACATGTGTCTGCCATTCCCATGTGCCCATGCATCCCTCCCAGGCTCCCATGCACCCATGTCCCCTTCCCATGTGCTCAAGTAATATTTGCGTGCACCCTTCCCCACCCGCCCATGCGCCCTTCCCCAGGCTAATACCCAATCAACATGTCAAGCAGGGTGCTGATGAATTACCTGCCGCATGTTGGGAGCCAAATGTTGGGAGCCAAATGTTGAGAGCCAAATGTTGGGAGCCAAATGTTGAGAGCCAAATGCTGCTGCGAGGTCCATCACGAGCTGCAGCTTGCAAACGTCCCCTCCCAGTTCTTGCAGCCCTAGCAGGTTGAAGACGTGATCAGGGCCCATAATGGAGATACCTACATGCAGTGTGGAGAAAAGCAGAGATCCATATGATTGCTTACTGTATTGAACATGTATCATGCATACCGGTACTCATGCATTAAGCCAAGGATGCGGGCCTATAGTGTTGGTATGTACGTACCCTGAATGACAGTCCCCCCGTCCGTTCCTGTTTCAACCCTCTCCACGCGGGACGGAACGTCGGCGAGTGCGTCTGGATAGAACACATGAAGCGAATCACGCTACGAGGAGCGTTGAGTAATGTTCTGTTAGTTGATGACCGGACGACAATAAACGTGTCTTTGCCTGGCAGGAGGCCATGCACCTGTCAAGCCAATATAGAATGGCATCAGAGCAATGAGGAGTAAAATACCAGCACAAGCATACCACAAATTCAGGATCTTGTCTAGTAATCGCCTCTGCGGCAACTTTCACGTCTGCGGGCCACTCCTGCGTGATGACCCCATTGACAACGTAGGGAAATTGGCTACCATCCTTCACAATGCGGAATTCTGTGGAATTAAAAGCGTAGATGTCGGGAGCGTGTATGGCTGAATCAAATCCACATTTCTCATTCAGAGGGACATTGGCTATGTTCATGCATTGGAGAGCTGCTATAAAATGCCATGCTGAACGGTATACACAGGGCGTAATCTATCAGATCATGCTTCAAATCACACTAGCTGACTTTTGGCGTCGACGTACATGGCCTACAGGGTTAACAGGGTACACGTACACGGACATAGATGTGGAATTCCACTTCTATATCCGTGTACCCTGTTTACCGGGGTTCACAATTTCCGACACTCAGGTTTCACAGTTTTAAATCTCACGTTAGCTTGTTTCCCCTATGTTTATCTTGCTCATCACACCAGCCTGATTGGTTCAAAATGGAGCAAGTCGACAATTCGCATCTTCAATTCAACGTCGGGACTTTAGATGCCGCGCTAGATTCCCAGCGGGGCCAGCTTGCGGTATGCGGCCGGAAAGGCCAGGTCACCTCCGCACTCTGCAACAACGGTGTCCCTCAGCATCCTAGGCTGGAACGGTATGGTGTTCGTCTCTATCGAAACGCTGCGGACGGCACTGGACGCTATGAGTCATAGTCTGTCCAAGAGGCAAGCAATCATGAAGGATACAAGGATTTGCGACTCAGTCCTACTGTCACTGCCCTTCGTGTTATCGGACGTACCGGTAAGTTGACGTATTAAACAAAGCTTCAAACGCATGCCCCTTGATCCATGCCCCTTGGCCCATGCCCCTTGATCCATGCCCCTTGTCCAATGCCCCTTGATCCATGCCACTTGATCCATGCCCCTTGTCCAATGCCCCTTGATCGATGTCCCTTGTTCCATGCCCCTTGGGATTCCCCATGCACCATGCAAGCGTAGAAGTCATCTGACATCACACCATCAAGCATTCACAGTGTTTCTTCTTATCCATTTCGTGTGTCCTATTTCAGAATCTCGACTTGCCTGATGCCGATGGGAAGACTTCAATCTTTGAATTCCTGGGAGCCAAGTCAGCCAAAGCTGCAGCGGATAATATCATGAAGAGGCGCATGCGATAAGCATTCTACACCATTCACTGAGATAACATAGGCTAGCCTTGAAATGCGCCCTTCAAGTGATGATATAAGCTTAACACCAGCCTTGATATTGGCTTGGTCATGCAATGGTGTGATTGCATGTGACAGTAGCGGGAGAGAGGCATGCCGAGTGGTTAACCCTATATCTGTAGGTATGGCCATGGCGCCATGCCATAAGCATTCTACACCATTCACTGAGATAACATAGGGTTGGGGATTAGGACTTTTTGTTTTGTTTTTGAGGGGGGCTCTTTCCTCTTTCTTTAGTTTCCAACCTTGTTGTTGGACGCCGACGCGGCCGTGCTTTGCATGGCCCAGTGGTGTAACGTCATTGACTGAGATAACATAGGCTAGCCTTCAGGCAACTCAGGTAGCTCAGGGGCTGCAATAAGGCCGCAGTAGGGCCACAGTACTAAGCCACAGCAGTAGGGCCGCAACAGAGCGGCAGCTTGGCGACGCATTAGGGACACAACTCGGGGCCGCAGTAGGGCCCAACAGGACGGCCTCAAGTCAGTTCGGGGCCACGACACTAGGGGGGCAGCTCCAGGATACTTAAAGAAATAGGGGCGAGCAGGGGGAATCAAAGCAAATCAGGCCGTCAATTATCTACACCGTAGAAACAATGTTGAGCTTGCCCCTTGCCTGCCCCACGCACACATGCAGCTCATAATGTGAAAGGATCTTCAAAACACTGTACAAAAGCATGCAAGGTATCAAGAGCAAAATAGTAGGGTGCAACTCAGGTAGCTCAGGGGCTGCAATAAGGCCGCAGTAGGGCCACAGTCTTAAGCCACAGCAGTAGGGCCGCAACAGAGCGGCAGCTTGGCGACCGCATTCGGGACACAGCTCGGGGCCGCAGTAGGGCCCAACATGACGGCTGCAGCTTGGGGGCCGCAGCAGGGCCGCAATATATAGGGCCCAGCTCAAGCTAGCGTATTTCGGTTCTCACACAGGGAACTTAGCCGCCAGAAACTGCCCAAGGCGAGCAAGGGGGAAAGCGGTCTCCTCCGCTCCAACAACGTCGTCATAAAGGGTACCCGTATCCCTGGGAACGACGTTGATGTGGACACGGGGCCTTGAAAAGCCTCCAGCGGCACCCGCATGCACCAGTTGACCATCAAAGCTGAGAATGTTGCCACGCTCCGGCTGAAGAAGAATGGCTGCCTGCAAACATGATGCATTGGAAACAAACATGAGTCAAACTGAAAAGATTAAAGCACAAGCAGTTGACAAATATAATTTATACAAACAAAAGGAAAGAGTTATCATAATGGTGTGAAAGAAAAGATGTAAACAAGAGCCCCATTTCATGTGTACTTCAAACAAACCTGAGGCGCATTGACCGCAGCAAACAGTTTGTCCACCTCGACAGTGCTGTTGTGAAATGGAATCTCGTTGTAGGGGTCGTAGCCACTGGTGACAAAAGTCTAGTGTGCTAGGAAATACTGACAAGTAGTCCATGTTCAGCCACACAATGTTTTCTTACTTCATGGCATCTCCGTCCCGGCAAGCCACCAGCAAGCCACCACCTAGTTTATCGGTGTGACTACCTGTTGACATGTATATTACAGAGCCCTCTAGCGTTCTAGCAATCCGGAGAGCATCCGTAAAGCATTTGCTAAATCGAGTTTGTTACTAGCTCTGAATCAAGATAATTAGTTTAACAACAAGTCGCGGGCTTTAATGTCACCGGCTATAGTAACGGTGTTACTCTTTTTACACCTGTTGTTTTAGAGCCTTCGAGCAAGCCACAGAGCTTCCGTTGAGGGCTGTCTAGTGAGCCACAAAGCTTCCGTTAATTCACATGCTACCAATTTGTTACTGGCTTTGAATGAAGGTGTTATTTTGGCTGCAAGTTGTTTTAATGTCTCCGTCTACATACTCCATCGGTGTGGTTACAAGAGATGTGCACATTGTAACAATCCTCCAAGCAAGGTACACAAAAAACCAGCATGCAAAGTCCCTAGTTAAAGTGTCTCAGTCAAATGAACAAAGTGTCTCAGTCAAAGAGGAAGTTAAGAGCTTTTACCTTTTCACTCTCTCCTCCTATATATGCCCCCATCATACCACTTCATCGTGCCCACTGTTCTATCACATTGTAATCTTGGGCCCTGCCCCACAAGGCTCGGCTGTGCGGGTGCCTACTGCCTAAGGAAAGGGTTGGCAGGAAAATAATGCGACATGTACACAAGGTGGCCGGAAAAAGGGGCATGGATTAGCTCTAGCACGTACATAACTACCTAGGCAGCTTTATGCCCATGCAAGCTCGGGAATGACGGTATTGCTGCAATTTCCCACTGATCCCATCAGCTGATCCCATGCACCGATCCCGTACAGTTCCATGGGTACCCACCATGATTTTGACAATGTGCGTGCTCCATAACCCTCGAATCGTATCATGTAAGTTCTACATTCACAATTCACACCACGGTCCTCTCCATCTCGATCGTGCGTGGTGCGAGGACTAAACCTCCCTGTTTGCAGGGACGAGGCTCCTAACTTGGTCTCGTCAGCTCTGGGGCGTCAGGCAGAAGCAAAATATTATTAATTAAGGTCATTGCTGAGCTGGGCACAATTTGTGTACATGCTGGTGCGAGAATATGGCTTGGTGGGGGGGGCCGCGTGAGCCCGTACTTTAACACGGCCCCCCCCGTTCACGATACACAAGCACCCCCAAGCCTTGATTTTAAATATTTTAACTGAAGTGATCTACTGCCCGGGAGGGGACAAAGACTACTGATACTAGGCTAGAGGCTGGGCTGGAAGACTAGGGAGGCGCACGTGGTGCGTGGGAGCTATGTCGACTCCGGGACTGGGGCGTTGGCTGAAGGGTTTGCAAGTGGGAGCCAAGTATTGAGCTTGGTAGAATGAACTTATCTCTGTCGAGAGACTCTCGGTTTACTAGCGGGGCGCACTTATGTAGGCGCTCGGCAGATGGCAAGCCCGGATAAGGCTCTAAAGGCTGGAAGGTTCATGTCGTACAACCGAAGGTTGTTAGAGATCTTAACGACACGCAACTGCTCTCACACTGTTAGCTACGCAGTGTGACAACGGTTGTGTTCGTGTACTGGATACTAGGAGACATGTACTGAGTTAACTGGACTGGGGGGTCCAAGACCACTACACACCTCCCCCTTTGCTGCGTGCATAACGCGCTGCAAGGAGCGTAGGCTGTAGCGACTTGTAGCTGGATAACTCGGCTGGTAAGACAAGGATTAATCTTGTAAATTTACATGACTTGACACGATTTTTTTTTTCATTTGCTAGGCTGGATTTTAATTCTGCTTGGCAAGATCTGGAGAGAATAGTCTGGGCTAGGCTGGTAAATAAGAGACACTTGGACAGTGTTAAATATGTTCCCTTAGTGACAAGGAAGGCTGCAACATTACTTGCGAAATGTTTTAGGTTGCTCGAGCACGGCTGGAGTGAGGTTAGCGAGCGGTTCCCATGAATTGTGGGTGTCGTCGTATGCTTTCCACTTGACTAGGACTTGTTTGATTTTCTTTTTGCCAACCTTGCGGATTCGGTGGGACAAGAGTGCCTTAACTTGATAGAAAGGAAGGCCGTCTTCCATTTCAGGTCCAGCGGGTACAAGCATGGAATCGCTTGAGGATTGGAAGGGCTTGAGCAAGGATACATGAAAAACTGGGTGAACTCGTTCGTAATTGGCAGGCAATGCTAGTTTTGCAGCGGTGCCTCCTTGTTTCATTGACAGGATCTGGACTAGGCCAATGTACTTGGGATGCAATTTCTGAACACCTGCCTTGTACTTGAAATTTCTGGTGGAGACCATGACTTGATCTCCTGTTTTAAAGGAGTATGGTGCTCGGAATCTTGAATCAGCGTACGTTTTCTGTCTGTCTTTTCAGAGCGGGCAGAGCGCAAAAGCTGCTTGACTCGTACAAATGTGATGTCTAGGTCTGCGAATACCGCGTCAAGGGCTGGGATTTGCTTGTCAGGCATCTGGACAGACAAGGGTGTGTTTGGGTGCCTTGCGGTGTTCAAGTAAAATGGGCTCTGTCCGGTGACGCTGGATTTTGCATTATTTATAGTCAGGGCGACTATGGGCAAGAGTTCTTCCCATGTGACATGATTTCCATCAATGAAATGCCTCAGCATTTCTTCAATGACTCGGTTCATGCGCTCGGTTTGCCCATCGGTTTGAGGGTGGAAAGCAGTTGAAAAACGCGGCTCGATTCGCATGCGGGTGCACCTATTGCGCCAGAACTGTGAGGTAAAACGCACATCTCGATCCGATATAATATTTTTCGGTAGGCCATGGTGTTGGTAAACATGTTTGATAAAGGCTCGTGCTATGTCCTCTGAGGTACTGGATTTCTGGACTGGTGCTAGGCAGACATACTTGGTAAGCTTGTCAACAATGACCATGATTCCATCGTTTTTCTCTGAAGACATGGGAAGATCGAACACGAAGTCCATAGTGACAGTGTGCCACCTAGTGTCTGGGATGGGCAAGGGCTGGAGCAACCCATACGGTCGTTTGCATGAGGCCTTGTTTGCTTGGCATGTTTGGCATGTGGACACGAACTGTTGGACATCAGGAGCCATGCTGGGCCACCAGAACTGTCGCTGAATCAAGTCTAGGGTCTTGGTCCAGCTGAAATGGCCGGCAATGAGGGTTGCATGGTGCTCTTTCAGGACACGTGCTCGGACAGTGGCTGGAACAATGATTCGACCGCGGAATGACCGGTAGCCATGCTGGAGTGACCACTGTTTTGTGACAGTTGGGTCCTTGAAATCTAGATCTGTCAGGGATTCAGCTTTTATTTGCTGCATGAGGTCTGGACTGGACTCGTTTACTGTGATCGCGAAAAGCATGAGCGTTGCTGCTTCACCTTGGTATGGCAATCTCGACAGGGAGTCAGCAGGGTTGGTTGCACCGGGCCGGTGGCGGACTGAAAACTGGAACCTCGACATGAATTCGCTCCATCGCGCTTGTCATCTGGACAGGGTCGGTTGCTTGGTGAAAAATGTCAAGGGATTGTGATCAGTGACAATTGAAAGTCCTTGGCTGCCCTCAAGATAGCAGCGCCATTCTTTGAGTGCCTTGATGATTCCTAGAATTTCTTGTTCACCTGTGGTGTAATTATGCTCGGCTGGGCTGAACTTGGAGGAGAAGTACGCGACTGGTCGGCCCTGCTGGGTGAGTACTGCACCGCAACCTTTCATGGATGCGTCAGATACTAGTTCGTAGGGCAAGTCTGGATTCGGGTACGCTAGGACTGGAGGTGAAGCTAACGCCTCCTTGATGGCTTCAAATGCTAGGATGGCATCTTCGCCCTTGGTGAATTGTACTTTTTCTTGGTGAGCTGGTGCAGGGGAGCTGCTAGTCGCGACAGGTTAGGTACGAATTTGCGAAAATAATTCGCAAGTCCCAGGAATTGGAGTATGCCTGTGGCATTGGTTGGGAATTCCCACTCGGTCAGGGTACGAAGTTTTTCTGGGTCTGCGCGCACTCCCTCTTTGGAAAGAATGTGGCCTAGGTACTTGACTTGTTCTTGTAAAAATCTGCACTTCGAAAAGCGCACTTGCAGCCCGGCTTCACGAATCTTCGTAAACACCTGGTTCAAGTGGTCTAGATGTTCTGCTGTGGATTGCAACAGGATGAGGATGTCATCGATGTAAATCAGCACGAAGGACAGGGACTGGATCTTGTTAACAGTACTCTGGTACTGGCTGGGCGCGTTGGAAAGTCCCATAGGCAGTCATCGCCATGCATAGTGACCGAATGGTGTCGCGAACGCGGTTTTAGGCACGTCTTCCTCGGAAATCAGCAGCTGGTGAAAGCCACCTGCCATGTCAAGGCTGGAGTAACAAATGGCACCGCGGGCTGCATCCAGCAGGTCATCAATGCGCGGTAGCGGATAGCGGAGCTTGAGAGTTATTTCATTGAGGGCTCGGTAATCAAGGCAAAACCTGAAGCCACCGCTTGGTTTCTTGACAAAGAGGACTGGGGCTCCGTATGGAGAATTGATAGGGGTGATGATTCCCTTCGCTAGGAGTTCGGTTACTTGTGACTTGAGCTCGATCATTTCACTGGGAGAAAAGCGACAGTTCCTTCGGAAAGGGGGCTTCGCACCGGGGACAAGATCGATTGTGTGCTCGAGGGGTGGGATATTAGTCCGCCGGCCTGGGTTGTTTCACTGAAGATGTCTGCAAATCTGTCAATCAGGTTGCGCAGGTCAGTTTGCATGGCTGGTGGCACATGGTCCATGTTCAAGTCAAGTTTGCATGGCTGGGTCTCGACTGGTTCTCCACTGTGTTGGTTTGGTACCCTATCAAGGTCGACCTCACTGTCGTCTGGGCTTAGCTCGTGAGGCGTAAGGACCGCGACGAAGGACTTGTATCGACCGGAGTTGAGGTATCTCACGGCGAGGTCAGCTGGGATTTCATCTGGCGGGGGCGTTCGTCTTCCGCGGAGTTCTGAAAATCAGTAACCGTGGGCATAGGGGCGGTGGTCTTCACTACACGGGCTGTTGCACCGCGAGTGCCACGGTAGACGCACTAGGTTTACACGACTCCATCCCCATTGGGTGATGGAAGCCTCATCGAGTCAAGATTGTATGTTAGCCACAAGATGCATCGACAAGAATATGGACAGGACGTGGGCAATGATTTCAAAAGCAGCCCGGCCGAGCATAATTTTAAAGTCACTGCCCTGGCTACAGGGACAACTTGATCGGAAGCGGTGGCCACCGGCTTGAATCGCGAAATACGAACGGGGAGTCCCATTTTCTTGGGAAATCAGGAACTAGAGCTAGATCCAGTATGAAATAGACTAGGAGACTTTGACCATGTGCTGGCCGTCATAGATTGATGCTAGGGACTAGGGGCTGGACTAGGGGAAGTCCACTTCCATCACGGACAGCGGCTGGGTCATCTGAAAAGCTCGGCATTTTGCTGTGTCGCGTAAATCTGAAGGAACTAGAAGAGCCCATGCATGTTTAGACAAGGCAGGGGCCGCGATATTTGTTCTCTTGAGCTGGAACTAGTATGGACAGCAGGGAGAGCTGAGATTGGAGGAACCAATGCCTGGGGCTGTAGCGACAGCTTGGGGTGGGCAAATATTCGTACTCGCGAAATTAAAAAATGTCTGGGCTGGACTCGGGCCTGGGTGCGACTCGGCTGGAATCTGGACTCGATCTCGAACTGTTCCGCCACGTTACATAACGTGTCAGCAAGGATACGATACATTTTGGTAGATTTGCTTGCATAGCTCTGATTGACTGGGTCTGGTAGTATCTCGATTTGCAGAGGAGCTAGGTAGTCAGCGACTGGACATGTGAGTGACTTGAGCTGCAGATACGCGAGAGAGATGGCAGTATATCGCCCATTATACGCTTGGCTTGGGCAGGAGCAGCAGCGGTTGGGCTGCAATGATATCGGCCTGGACTGGAATTGCGACGGCAACAACTTGATCCGTCGGGGTGACAACGATAGCGACCCCACTGGAAGACATGGAAACAGCGTCATGAGAATTGCGAAGGCAACGCTTAGTAAGCGGCTGGAAATGGCTAGAAGGGGAGGGGAGCTTGTCGATATGTCGCCTGTAGGCGTTGACAGGTTGTTGTACGACCAGGGGGGGGAGCTTCGCGCAGTAGCCTGTAGGCGTCGACAGGATGCGGTACGACAGCATGGGGGGGGGGAGCTTCGCGCAGTAGCCTGTAGGCGTCGACAGGTTGCGGTACGACAGCATGGGGGGGGGGAGCTTCGCGCCGTAGCCTGTAGGCGTCGACAGGCTGATGCTGAACCCAAGGTGCTTGTCCGCGACATGCGCTAGGTGCTGGGGTGGCTTAACTCAACGGAACTCTGAGAGCCGGGTTGCGAGATTGGAAATGAGTGACCATAGCTTGGCTTGACTAGACAGAAGCTTGACACGTATGACAGGGTGGCCCGCGCGTAATCGCGTCGAACAAATTTTGACGTGGTACATCATGACTGATGACTGGGACTGAGTTTGTGGCTAGGCTTGGCGCGAAAAAAATGCTCGGTGGATCAATGGCTGGGACTGGGAGATTCCAACAATTCACAATTCCTTTCAATCTGCAGCGACTCTTTGATATCTATGTATCTCAAGTTTGCTGTTGAGAGATTGGAGTGCAAAATTGAAGGTCTGGGAGAGTCAAGGACTTGATCCTCGAGAGGATGCCGGAGGATACTCGAAGACTGGACACGCGAGGAAACTCGGGGATACTGGTTGTGTCCGATGGTTTCCATTCGGGTGGCTCGACACTACGGTAAAGAGACCTTGGCTCGTGAAACCACTGAAGTGATCTACTGCCCGGGAGGGGACAAAGACTACTGATACTAGGCTAGAGGCTGGGCTGGAAGACTAGGGAGGCGCACGTGGTGCGTGGGAGCTATGTCGACTCCGGGACTGGGGCGTTGGCTGAAGGGTTTGCAAGTGGGAGCCAAGTATTGAGCTTGGTAGAATGAACTTATCTCTGTCGAGAGACTCTCGGTTTACTAGCGGGGCGCACTTATGTAGGCGCTCGGCAGATGGCAAGCCCGGATAAGGCTCTAAAGGCTGGAAGGTTCATGTCGTACAACCGAAGGTTGTTAGAGATCTTAACGACACGCAACTGCTCTCACACTGTTAGCTACGCAGTGTGACAACGGTTGTGTTCGTGTACTGGATACTAGGAGACATGTACTGAGTTAACTGGACTGGGGGGTCCAAGACCACTACATTAACAGTTCACATCATATGGATATTATTCGCTTCAAAGAACTTATGAAGAGCCCCTTGCCTGAGTATGCCCGTCATCTGGCTTGGACAGTCGGCGTCAGCAGGAACGACCAAGTAGTCCTACTTCGTGCAACGAAAGAGAAATTTGGCAGAAATGTAAGGAAAGACACAGGGGGGCGGACAAAGCTTCCGCCAGATTCATTATTGGTTGCCCCATGCATTCTTCTTATGTGTACTGGTGTGCAGGTTAATTTTGTCTTGATCAACGCGCGATTTGTCCACGGCTACTATCAAACGCTAGTTGTGGATGATTTGACCCAGCTTCCCAGCTCTCAAGAGAAGGCTCTTGAACAGATGCAGCAAGCGTTCAATGAGGAGCGACTGGTGTCAACACAGCAACTGAGCAGCCTGCTAGGGAAATCTGTGAAAACAGTATTCTCTGCCCTTGTGGAGGTAAGCACTTGAGGAGCAAGGCTCACTGTCCTGGGTTGGCATGCGTCAGAGCTCAGAGCTGTTCAGTCTGCTGCAAGCGGCTTTCAAGGCAGGGCCCTTGCACCGGCCCTGGCACCGCCAGCAGCAACTCTTGCAGAGGGAGCAGCGCCCGCATGGCCAGCAGCACCAACAACACTGGGCCAAAAACAGCTGTGTGACCTCGTGCAAGGGGCGGTGCTGGATGCCTTGCTGAACTGCGAAATTCACAGGACAGGCCAGCACCAGCCGCTTGAGCACCAGCCAACAGTACCATCCAGCAGCAACAGCATCACCAGCCAGGAGGTATTGCCCCCTCCCCATCAGTCGCGCTCCATGACTGTATACGATGCCGCAGCCATGTAGGCAGCGCTGTGTACTGGGCAGCTGCTCGGGTCCGGCACCTTTGGTGCTGTGTACCGGGTCACCTTGCATGGTACATATGTTGCTGTCAAGATCCCGCGCGATGTTTCATACGGTTTGCAGCAAGAGATGATTTGGGGAACCTTATAAGAGCTTCATGCAAACGTTGTCCTACTGCTGGGTATTTGCCACCTCAAGGAAGCCGCACTACCGTAAGTTTTTTACATCCCTGGTATTGTGCACGTTTTTTTGCAGAGTTTATCATGGTTTATCAATGCATTTATTACTGTGTTATCTTGTTCCAGGTCATCTCACACCATCAAAGCAAGGTCAAACAGTCATGTGACAGCTTTGGTGTATGAGCTTTGCAACCGCGGTTCATTCAGGAAGTACTAGCTGGAGCCCTATCGTATCTCCATCAAACAGCTGGTATTTGCTCTTCATGGCGTAGCTTCCGGTGAGAGAGCGCAAACCCTGCCTTCAGATATTACAGTATGCTTTAGGGTAAATCCAGGTAAATTCAGCCCTACGGCTGGAGGGACCAGGTGCAACATGCCTTAAGCTTGGAGGGACCGGGTGGGTGAATCAGAATTTAGAACCATAGGGTGCTAGCTTGGTCCACCCCCAGATCTGGTTCAGACTCCTGGCTTGATCCACCCTCTGACCTGGTCTACTCCCTGGCCTGGTTCACCCCCCCTGACCAGGCCCAGCTGTAGGTTGAACAATGTGTGCACTAATATGTCCTACCCCCAATGATGTTTGGCAGGTGTGGCGCACCTGCATGCAAACCGCATTCTGCATCGTGACATCAAGCCTGACAACATGTTGCTCCACCAACTTGAGGACGATTAATTCCTAGGCAAAGTCGGGGATGCAGGTTTGTGTGCATTGTTTGACTTCAAACCTTGTGCGCAACCTCCCTGCCCCTCGTACATGGACCCTGGGATGGCAAATAAAAAAGTCCAAGGACCACAGACGTGGACAAACTCCTATGCCACAGATGTGTACAGCTTTGGCCTGGCCATGGGTGTGTCTCTGGTACGACCAAGTGACGGCCGTTCAGACCTCGTCATTGGGTCTCTAAAGGTAGCTAGCCATGCCTACCTCTGTGGGCAGGTGGGGTTCCCTGTGAGGAAGGAATCCATTTCGTCTGTGGTAAAGAAGATGCAGTGGCCCATTGATTGGGACTCACGCTTAAAGGAAGAGCTAGCAGATTTGCTCATGAAGTGCCTCAATGGGGATGCACGCAGCAGAATAGCCATGGTAGATGTGAAACATGACCTCTTCAGGATTATGCAGTCTTAGTATTATTATTCTCTGGCTTTTCCTCCCAAATACCTGCAAGGTGGGAGTATTATTCTCTGGCTGAAACACTCCGGTGCTGAAATACTCTGGTGCAGCTAATTCACCGCCGGACAGTCATAGTTATCCCCTGGTTTTTTGTCCCAAAGACCTGCGAAATTGGAGCTTTCTCCTCTTAGACTGAAACACTATGGTGTAGCAGATTCATCACCGGACATTCATTATTATTCCTTGGGATTTCCAGCTTTGTTCTGAAATAGTATGAGCAAGTTTCCTGGGTTGCAAACGCGAATCAAGATATTAGCTGGAACTTCAGACAAGGTTGGTAATCCATGAAGGGAGAATAACCTCACAAGCGACTGCGGACTCCACTCCCTAACAAATTACAGCAAACCAACGCGTAGACTGACTGTCCGACCTCTGATCGTTTGGTCATGATGAGTCACAGGGCGGTGCTGATACTTCCACGTTTTGTGCAAGCTAAGGGCTGGTTGGGGTGGGATTTTGCAATCGTGTGTCACCGGGGAGAATAACCTATCAGTAGCATCCGCGAACTTAGGTATTAAGAGAGCACCCTGAGCCAGGTTGAACTTGTTACATAATTCAAGCAGACATGGTACACTTGAAGAGGGGGGTGAATAACCTCTTTAACACGAGCGACTGCGAACTCGACTCTACTCACTAAGGGTTTGTAATAAACATACACGTAGAGTGACAGACCTTATTAAAAAATGAAGAAAGGAATGGTACTGAGGAGGGGGTTTGATAACCTCACACAATATTTAGAACACTCAAAAGCTGGCACACCAGGAAAGGGGATGAATAACCTTCACATTGAGATGCAGGCAGGGCGACAGGTGCGCTGCCTGCTGTATGCGGACGACCTCTTCCTGCTAGCCCGCACCCCAGCAGGGCTGCAACGCATGCTTGATGCCATGCATGAGTATGCGGCACATTAACAGCTTCAGGTCAATGTCAGCAAGACAGAGATAATGGAGTTTGGCAGCCGCTTAGCAGCGCAGCGCCGACAGCCAGCCCATGTGTGCGTGTATGGTCCTGGCCGTGCCGTGTTGAAGCGTGTCCAAGAATTCAAGTTGTTGGGCATCATTCAGCACGAAAGCGGCGGCCTGAAGAGGGCCATGGAGGGTAGAGAGGCGCCCTTGGCTGCCGCGCTGCACCGCGTTCACCGCATGCAAGATGGCGCCTTAGGCCCACCTTGGCTGCCAGTGGCAGCCAAGGTGGGCCTAAGGCGCCATCTTCCAACCCAGTTTTCATGGCAGGTTCCAAATTGAGATCGATGGTCATGCGGCTGATCCCACTATGGTCATGCAGCTGATCCCAGTATGGTCCCGTAGCTAATCCCACTATGGTCCTGCAGCTGATCACACTATGGTCATGCATCTGATCCCACTGGTCCTGCAGCTGATCCCACTATGGTCCTGCAGCTGATCCCACTATGGTCATGTAGCTGATCCCACCAGGGTCATGTAGCTGATCCCACTATCGTCCTTCTGCGGGGTGCAGGACTGCCACATCAATACCCTGTCTCAGTATGCTGCAGTCCTTTCCTCACCAGACTCCTCAACGGGGTGTGGGGTGAAGTAATTCGCACCGAAGCGAGTCTCGGAAGGAATCGATCCCTCATCCTTCAACTCATGCCCTTATGAATGACTTCCTACAAAACTGTTCAGGTTTTCGACGCATGGACTGCCGTTCCAATGTACAGGACATTGCAATGAACGCTGGAAACTGTGAGCCCTAGACCTCTCACCGTACATCGTGCCATATAGATGTGGAATTCCACATCTATATCGGCCCCCCAGCCGTATTTCACGATTTCATATCCTCGTCGACCTCGCCCAGTTCCATCATGTCCTGCATTCCCTTTCCCGTCGTATCATTCCTATTGTCCACAATGCTAGACGATATCACCGAGAAGCCTCCAATTGAACATGAGGTACCCCGCCGGGGGGCCGAGATGTCCTCTTTCTTTGTAGGGACGCTGGCCCTCATCAGGCCGTGCCCCCTGCAGTTCAAGGATTATGCAGAACGCAGTTGCCATATGAGGACCATTATGGACGATGATGGTTTCTCGCTAGAAACTATCGTGGACCTCGCTCCAGGCCGCGATGCAGAAGCACCAGCAAGCGCTTGTGAAAGCCAATGAGATTGCGCTCTAACTCATAATGTGAAATCGACGTCTGCTCTTTGAAGTCAAACTCTCGGTCTTACGCTGACGTTTTTTCCGCCTCCCAGTTTACTTACGGTACTTGTCGAATCTGCTGGTCTGCACCAGCAGTAATCTACCCCTTTTGTCTAGCATCCCATCCATCGCTTTAATTTTTCACATCCACATTTTCTTTCTTTCCTGAAGGCCAGGTAGTGGTCGTTGACCCATGCGAGACTTTCTTCAGGCACCTGGACACCTCAGACACTTCTGAGATTTCAGCCAGGAACATTCTCAACAGGGGTCTTTCCGAGATGTTCCCTGATCAGCAGTGGCGAACGGTTCAGGTTTCCCCCTTGTACGCCACAATGAGGGACAGGTGCGGTCTCTCTGAAATTGCCGCATTGGCTTCAATTGTTCGAAGCACGTAACCATTGCCCATTTGTGTTTGCAGGCTGGCAGAGCGATTCCCAGACATCAAAGTCAGGACTGCATTTCAGGATGCAAGGACCGAGATCGATCAGAGGGCTAAGGACCGCATCCACAATATGCGCAAATCGACTCAGCAGCCGAAGAGCAAGGGTGAGCCTCAAAGTTGTTTCAAGAAGTTACATCAATTTCATAATAGTATTGAGATGAGAGCTTCAATTTTCACCAATCCCTTCCACGCCTCCTAGCAGACTCTTCCGCATCTGAGGAAGACGGCTCAACGAACTCGACAAAAAGCCAAAAAAATCCAAGGGTGCGTCCTAATACATTTCTTGCCTGCCTTTTGATTTATATCTTATGAATGTCCTTTCTACTACGCATTTATGTCTATGGCTGTATGTGATCTCACAAATGGCGTCACGACATGACAGTTTAAAATCTCTTGCTATGTCTCTCTCTTCCCTTGACATATTTAGGGCAATCCCCCAAAACCCCGAGCTCAGCATCTGGGAGCCTCAACGCAGCATTGAAGGCGGCGCAGGCCTCGGAGATGGAGCAAACCATCTCCGAGGCGCTGCATGCCGAAAGTGATCGCCGCCGTTAAGGCTTATGGTGACGAGAGTCTGCCGAGGAGCGTGCTGAAGGAGGAGTGGATGAAGGATGACCCCTTTGGTCTACACACCTTCCTCTCTGCTCTTCAGGGTTCTGCCGCATCAACGACACTCATGGGATGTGAGCATCTGGTAACCATCATGGTGAAGGTAAAGAGCTGCAGCGTTGATTTTCAGAAATGTCCTGGCGGTGGATACGATGTGGTGCTGCTGACCGACTTCCTCACACCGGCAGGAGTCATGCACCTGGTTGCGGTGTGCACAGATTATGCTGAGTGGCTGCAGTTTGTCGCTTCCAAGGCAGCAAAGGTGGCCAAGATGGCTGCCGAAGTAGTTGCCTCTCCTCTCGCAGCTATCAAAGATGACATGTTCATATTTTGTGCAATTGAGCATTTTTGCCGTGCATATATATGCTTACAAAGGAGGCAATTGACAGCGCTTTACATATTATGATCTGCTCATGTGGTGGGCAGTTGACATTGTGGTGCAAATATTATGCTCGGTATGAAGGCAGGGGATGGATGAGTTTATTTCCCCACCTGCCAAACTTGACACATCTTAGATATACACAGCATAATTTCAGAGATATCTGTCACAGGCAACTTGATGTTTGCCTCATGCATGTGGATTGCCATATGGCACTTTGGCTTGTTTGTTGTGGGACAGATTTCTAGGTTTTCATCAGTGAACTTCATACCTCGATCCCATCTTTGATCTGTTAGACACATCTGCCAATTATTGTATTATATAATGTTGGGTGTGCATGTAATTGGAGACACCCATGCTGTGTGGAATCCAAGCTGGGGCAAGCAACAACCAATAGCAGGACATTGATACCATAGTAACGAAACGAAATAGCAGGGTAGTGGCTCCATAGTAACGGACACAAAACAGCAGGGTACTGGCACCACAGTATCAGGCACAAAATACCAAGGTATAAGATGGTAGTGGTACCATAGTAACGGACAGGGTATAACAGGGTAATGTAACCATAGTATCGGACAGGGTACTGCTACCTAGTATCGGACACGGTATACCAGGGTTTTGTTACCATAGTATCGGACAGGGTATACCAGGGTGTCACATGGTACTGTTACCTAGTATCGGACATTTGTACCATGGTACGGTTACCATATTTACGGACACAACTACCATGGTACGAACAGGGTACGGTTACCATAGTATCGGACACAACTACCATGGTACGAACAGGGTACGGTTACCATAGTATCGGACACGGCATACCAGGGTATACCAGGGTACTGTTACCTAGTATCGGACATTTGTACCCGGGTACGGTTACCATAGTAACGGACACCACTACCATGGTACAACCATGGTATTGTTACCGTAGTAACGGACACAAGTACCGGGGTATCGTTACCAGGGTACCACCATGGTAACATTGCCTTTACCAGGGTACTCTTACCCTTACCAGGGTAAACGACGTTTACCATGGTAAACGCGTTTACCTAGTATCGGACATTTTCACCCTAGTAAAAAGCCGTTTTACCCTAGTAACGCCCCCCACGCCGTCTTGTGGTGTGTTCACCTGTTTAGCATGGGGGTAAAAGCATAATATGAAAGAAAGCTAAATGCACGTGTGATTAAGGTCTATGGGTTAAGGGTTGAGTCTAGGGCTTGTGGAACTTTCCGAACGAAAGTTCATCAAGCCCATTGTGGCCAAGTGCAACCGCCCCACTCGGCGGTAATTTACGAATTTGCCCATCTTCCTCCCTAAACAATGGAGAGATCACACTTCAACTTGTACCAGGCATGTTTCGAAGGGTGCATTGGCTGGACTGCTGGCTTGGATCCATGCAGATCACTGGTGGTAGTGAAGGGATATCATTCATGCGCTGGCAGTCAGCTTCCATCCCCCATGTGACCCGGGGACGACATGCAAAGGGTGCATTGGCTGGACTGCTGGCTTGGATCCATGCAGATCACTGGTGGTAGTGAGGAGATATCATTCATGCGCTGGCAGTCAGCTTCCATCCCCCATGTGACCCGGGGACGGCATGCAAAGGGTGCAGTGGCTGGACTGCTGGCTTGGATCCATGCAGATCACTGGTGGTAGTGAGGAGATATCATTCATGCGCTGGCAGTCAGCTTGACGGACGGTGACACTACCCAATAAGGGCAGTACTTTGGCATGTCGCCGACTAAAAATGACATGAGCCAATGGGTCCTGGGAGGGTCTGGCGAGCTGACTCCAGAGGCATGTTGCATGTGTTCCAGCCGCATGCCGGTCTAGGTTTCGAGTCTGATCACTACTACTCAAACCCCCTGTTTTGGTAGGTAGGTGGGGTCAAAACTGGTAGGTTTTTTTACCGATTTTGGCTAACCTACCAAAAGTTTTGGCTGTAATTTCCTGACCTACCAGAATTGGCTTGCACCTACCATTTCTTGCCCAGTCCCCTACCAATTTTTTCAAAACCTGCCATTTTTGTCTAGCCTCTTACCAAAGAATGCAGAACCTACCATTTCATTTCCAGCACTTTGACAAGTGCCTGCAAAATCTACCAGATTGCCTCGAGGTGAATTGCCAATGAGGCCGAGTTCCTTACAAGGCATGACCATCCAGTTAAATACGTGATGCCCTTCATCTTTATTTATAATAGTGCGCCAGCGGCAGCTTTTATGTTTGAGTAGGGCCATCACGAAGTCATTGATTATTAAATATGCCAATATACCTGGAATGGAATCCAGATTTTACCGGAAGGCAGCATGCATTTTACCGGTAGGCGGTTCACATGTATGTCCTTGCGCTAGATGCTTCAACATTTCGGACGGTTGATGCCATAAGCATACTTGATCCCAATTAATGATTGTCCCACATACTACGTGAACATAATAAAAATTGTGCGAAGCCATTTGCTATCCTAAAGAACAATGTTAACCAAATAAAGCCATGGGGGCAGAAGAGAACAACGCTCGCGTAGGCATCATGTACATGGTAGGCCTGATGTCACAAGCAAAGAGGGGACGCAGCCTGGTTAAACAAAGCCCCCTGCCAAGGGCAGTGCCAGTAATTCAGCATACGCATGTTTCGTAGCAAGCTCCTCAAATAGTGGCCACCTTGCGGGCAAAAACAAGCAGTGTCTTTTGAGCATGGCTACCAAACATGCTGATAGTGAATGCCTCCTCAAGCACAAACATAGTGCTGGATGAGGCATTATTCAAAGCACTGCAGATGGGTCCCGCCGTCATGAAGACATCCCCTGAGGACTTGCCAGGGCTGCAAATGAACACCTGCACCATGGGATCATTCCCCACTATGCCAAAAATGTGTGCGCGGTCAACCTCTATCTGTGAATCCATCGCAGAAGCAAAAGACGGCCTTCTTTAATGCGGGAGTGCCCCCGTCACCAACAACTTGGAGAGTGGGCAACGTTGCACAGTCACTCAGATTGATGCCGTAACTGACGGATGTGCGAGCGGGGAAAATGTGGTGAGCAGATAGAACACCCTGGAATCTGGAAAATACCTCTGAATGGCCTTCATTCTTCAACTCTACTCCCACAGCCAAGGCAGCCCCATGAGCAATGCAGGCAGCCAGAAATGCCCCACTGCCAGCACCCAGGTCAACCGCTTCCCACGGCCTCCCTCGCATGCGAGATGTGAATTGCTGCAGTATACGAACAAGAGACCCCTCTGATGGCGTACCACTCATGCCCCCCCCTCCTCCCCGCTTTCTCCCACGACCCTGCCTATGAAATCTGCGGGATGGTGGCACTAGAAACGGA
Source organism: Limnomonas spitsbergensis (assembly GCA_037349105.1). NCBI lineage: Eukaryota > Viridiplantae > Chlorophyta > Chlorophyceae > Chlamydomonadales > Limnomonas > Limnomonas spitsbergensis. The sequence goes on along the minus strand of JAYJMM010000073.1, from coordinate 106,904 downwards.
TGCCTAAACAATGAGATTTCATATGTTTGGGGTGGCCCAGCATCCCCAAGGCCACCCAATGGCCGGTTCATGCTCATTATGTCCTGCAAGTATGAAAGCAAGTAGAGTGAATATTCATTTGCATACAACTGTTGGAACAATGCGATGCATCCCCGCAAATCGCTTACCTTCATCAAAGCCTTTGCTGTTGCCGAAACCAACACATCGATTCATGGGAGCAACTGGACAGTTGTCTCTGGGGCTGGCACCTGCTAAAAATGTGTAACTCAATTATTGGCATGCAGGAAATTGAGAAATTGCAGGCCTGACAACTGAATGCCGGATTATTCCCCTTGAAATGTTTACCTCTGAGCCGGCAGCAACCTCAATGTTCACAGGCAGCGCTGACGAGGCTTCAGGGGGCGCACCCGAGGAGGGAGGAGGGTCAACCTGCGTAGAGAGAAAGGCAGAGAGGTGAGCAACTTTTGGATCTAAACGCATGCTGGAAATATTCCCCTTGAAATGTTTACCTCTGAGCCGGCAGCAACCTCAATGTTCACAGGCAGCGCTGACGTGGCTTCAGGGGGCGCACCCGAGGAGGGAGGAGGGTCAACCTGCGTAGAGAGAAAGGCAGAGAGGTGAGACAACTTTTGGATATAAACGCATGCTGGAAATATTCCCCTTGAAATGTTTACCTCTGAGCCGGCAGCAACCTCAATGTTCACAGGCAGCGCTGACGTGGCTTCAGGGGGCGCACCCGAGGAGGGAGGAGGGTCAACCTGCGTAGAGAGAAAGGCAGAGAGGTGAGACAACTTTTGGATCTAAACGCATGCTGGAAATATTCCCCTTGAAATGTTTACCTCTGAGCCGGCAGCAACCTCAATGTTCACAGGCAGCGCTGACGAGGCTTCAGGGGGCGCACCCGAGGAGGGAGGAGGGTCAACCTGCGTAGAGAGAAAGGCAGAGAGGTGAGACAACTTTTGGATCTAAACGCATGCTGGAAATATTCCCCTTGAAATGTTTACCTCTGAGCCGGCAGCAACCTCAATGTTCACAGGCAGCGCTGACGTGGCTTCAGGGGGCGCACCCGAGGAGGGAGGAGGGTCAACCTGCGTAGAGAGAAAGGCAGAGAGGTGAGACAACTTTTGGATCTAAACGCATGCTGGAAATATTCCCCTTGAAATGTTTACCTCTGAGCCGGCAGCAACCTCAATGGTCACAGGCAGCGCTGACGAGGCTTCAGGGGGCGCACCCGAGGAGGGAGGAGGGTCAACCTGCATAGAGAGAAAGGCAGAGGTGAGAAGATATTGGATTTAAAAGCGTGCTGAAATATAGGATCCAATCACGGGGATTACATCCCTGACAACCCTAAAACAGAGATGTTACTTCTGTCTCTCCCAACGGACCAACAACGGCTCCACACCTGGTCCCCATCCTCCGAGCCGTCATCAGAGCTGTAGTCTGAGTCACTGTCATCCCCTAATGCTGACCGCGAGGCGATGGCAGGGTTGGGGGCATTCTCTAGCTCGGGAGCAACCTCATAGGTCACCTGAGCAGAGAGAGAGGCAGAAAGGTGTAAAACTATTGGGAAGCGGCACAGAGGTTAACAAACAGTGATGTGGAACATCAAGGGAGGCATGGAGGTGACAAACAATCCTACCTTCTCAGCCAATTGAGGTCGCTAGCAGATGGAGATTTATCATAACCAGCCTCCCGAGCTCCCTGAAACGTTACACATCGCTTGATGCAATTTGTCTGAGGTCAAGATGACCGCCTGCAAGTGAGGGCCCGGCAAATGCATAACATGCATGGTCTCTTGTTCTTGATCTATTTGGCATGAGTGAAATTATAATGTTTTGCTTAACAATTTGTGTACTCACATGCAGCTTCTCAAACCCTTTGCAGAAATCCACGAAAAATGGGGTCTTCAATTTAACCTCAGCCAAGGTAAGGAGACGCACTATTTCACCACCATCCCACTGTTGAGCACCTGAGCATGACGGCCACAAGCAACAGACACAAGCAATTGTTAGGATGGTCACAGTTAAGCCCTTCATCGATGGGCCTTTGGCGGCCGCGGGGAGGCATGCCAAAGATGGTCTAACTGTAGTCAGGAAGGATGGGGACCACAGCGGGAGGCCAGAGTGATAGCTGAAGTACATATGATGTGCATCTGACCCTCACATAAATAAAATAGAAGGCTACATGTCAGCTACACTTCATCCCTTCACTCAGACTACCAGCCGGGGACCCAAAATGTGACCAGGCATGCCGCTTTGGCCTACGGCCAGGGGCACTCCACTGAAGAGCCCGCCTCCCCTAGCGTGGGACTCTGAATGAGCTTAGGCAACGCATGGTGCCCGATGCATGGCCACAGACATGTTGCAGGCGTGCACTCGTCCCTATGGGGTCGCCGGGATGAGGCAGGTGGGAGGGCGTTTCTTTAATTATGTTCAACTATTGGTCAGCTACGCTACAACCTCCGGTCGGAGATTCCATATGTGACCATGAATGTTGCATGGGGCCTCTGGCTGGAGGTAGTGTAGCTGGCCACAGCGGAAATCCATTGAAGGGCCCTTGGGTAGCTAGCATGTACCCCTTCCTTGCTCCACACCTGTCCCTACCGCCAAACCCACCTTCCTTTGCTGGCCCTCCTGCCGCCGCCGCCGCTGCATGCAACAAGCACCAAACGATGTGTCAGGAAATGATCAAATCTAGAAAAGTGGGGCAACATACACATCATAGGCAACAGGCAATGCGCTCCAGGGGCATGGGGGGCTCAATATAATTGCAGGGAGGGTGCGCCACGGCAGGGGAGGAGTGATGGGGGCACAACATGGGAGAGGGCAACCATGGGGGGGACCACAGGTGCGCTGCCCCACTGCGAGGATTGGGCTACGGGTCTGTGCGCAACCTTACCGCGCACTCCTCCGCGGGCAAGGAGGGGTTGGAGAACTGCTAGGAGCTGAGAGGGATCTACCCTGCAGAGTCATGCAAGCTTTAAGGCGGCATGCAGCCGCCTTCCTGCATACTTGTTGTTGGCCACTACCTGGGAGGCGCATGGATGGGCCACAGTTCAGCTACCCTCGGCTACAATTCAGCTACCCTCCAGCCTGCCCTGTGCGCGCGGCCAGCCACACAGGATGGCACATGGCAGCACATGCATGGAGTTCATTTGTCCATGCTGGAGCTCTTGGAGTTCAAGACCAAGGTGCTTGAGGGGGGAGAGGGGGGGGCGGAATGGTCAGGTAGCCATCGCATGCTTGTACAGCTCCAGCTCCAACCAAGGACTTGAATATCCACTTTGACCATCCACAAGATGCGGGGCAGGGCAATTATAGAGCGCACCTTGGCTAGGCGCACAAAAGCTGCCGTAGCCTTGCTGCCTCCCAGTCTTGTTGCTTGCTGCTTGCACCAACGAACGATCGACCAAAGTCGATGATCATCACCCGCGGCACAGGCTCCATGGCGGTGCCGCCCACGCGCGACATGCTGCCCCCCTCGCCAGCCTCAAGGAGCAGCAAGTTGTCCAAGGTAATGTCCCCATGCATGACGCCGAGACGGCGCATGTGGGCGAGCGCAAGCTGGGCGGCCTTGGCAACCTTGTTGTCAATGTAGCTCAACGACGACAAACACACGCCGCGCACCAAGCTGGTCGCCACAAAAGCCTGCTCCAGCCGCAGACGGCCGATGCCGAACAACTTTGGGATGCAGAATCCTTGCAGGGGGTGCAGGACCTGCGCTCATGCAAGACAGCAGCCATGCTCCATAAACATCTTCATGAAACCCGAAAGGTGTTAAAGTAGCCGCGTTTGGCCCAAGGGTTCGTCAAGAGCCATTGCTGAGCCTGGGCCTGCCGAGGGGGATGGTGGGTGCGGCCTAACAATCACTCAGGCTGCTACCTTGCCGCTTTTGTCTAGCTCAAGGGTCATTAAGTTAATGCTGGGTTCAGTCAGCAGGAATCAACACAATACCAAGCACACTTCTTCTTTAGGAGCTGGAGCTCAAATGCAGAGGGAGTCTTGTAAACCATGTTGCTTGGTTAAAGTTTGCTTCCCCATCTTCCTCTTCACCATGGAGCCAGGTTATGTTGCAGAGGCACAGTCTTTGAACCCTGGGAGCTGGGGTTGGATTCGAAGGGAAGCATCACAACCTCAAACCCCGTTTCGTGATTCAAATGTAGCAGCACAGCCTCTTTCTCCGACACAACCTACGACCAGAGACTTGCGCAACCCACCTGGTAGATATCTCCTGAACCTCATAAATCCTTAACCCTAAACCAGGGGTCTACAATGGGGTCTGGGAACTGACCGGTTTCGCCGGACACTTTTCCCCCCCTCTCAGTTTTTTTTTCGAGGCGGAGACATCTTATTTGTTTGTCCGGGTTTCCGAAAAAGTGTGAAAGTGTAAATTTTGTTCTCCGGCTTTTACAAACTGTACGATCTTCACGTGTCTTAAATTACAATTCCTAAAATAATATTGCACACACACATAACTACAGTATCTCCTCCTTTGTAAACACAAAGTTGAAAGTTAATTTGTGTTCAATTATGCGCCCTATAATCCACACTCACACACAATCACACTATCACAGTTGCTGCTTGGCGCGAGCCAATTCAGCATACCTAGCTAAAGGCAAATCGTCATCATCTGACTCTAAGGGCGCGGGATCTGCATCCTCTTCATCCTCCTCCGGAGGTTGCAGCGCATCCACCTCACCCTCCTCCTCAGCCAACTCCTCCTCGCCCTCAACACCCTCAGCCAAAGATGTGCCCACAAAGGGGACTTGAATGCCGCACACATCAAGGGCCAATTTGGCCAAAATAACTGGAGGCTTGTCACCCAAGTGCATGGGCTGCTTGTTGGCCACCTCGACAACTGACATGATAAGCTCGAGATGAGCATCCTTGGCGTCGAAAGAAAAATGTTTCACCAACATTTTTACCCGCATAAGCGAGTCCACAATGACAACATCAAGACGGCTTCGCAGCCGTGTCTTGATGAGCTTGTGGATGCTGAAACCACGCTCCACCTCAGCGGTGTGCACGACAAGGACAAAGTAGCAACTAACAAGCTTCACCATATGGGGGACCAAGTGGGCATACTTGACAATAATAAAGGCCCACGCCTCAGCCATCGTGGCCTTGCCGTACTGCTCTAGACGGTCAAACATGAAACACTTAACCAGCTCAAACTCAGCAAAGACCTCAGCTCTAATACCAGCACCCCGCTCTGGAAACTGTGATCCTTCAGTGACCACACCCGTATAAAAGTGGGAACATATGTTCTCAAAATCACTCAGACCCAATTCTGCCAACTCGCTAGTGGGCTGCGCAAGGCTGACGGCGGAAGACACACCATGGAAGGACTGAGGATCAAGCACTCGGAAACACAGGAGAAAATTGAGGGATGATGTGCTGAATCGCTCATCGAGGCCAGTCAAGGCAGCGTTGGCGAAATCAGCACCGAAAACCTTCAGAGAAACAAAAGAGAAGGCCCCTCGGTGCAAAGGGATGGGCTCAGAGGAGAGATTACCAGATCTGAGCGAGTCATCCTCATCATTCACATCATCCAAAAAAGACTTGGGATCGAAAGAGGGGGAAGCGAACACCATAAGGTCCTTCTTGCCTCATCAACAGACTTTTTAACATCAATGCCCCTCAGAGAGTTGCTCTGAAAAGCCTTACTGAGCTTGTGGGCCTCCGGTCCCAAATCACCACAGCCAGAGAACATTCATACTTCCCCTTTTTTTCCGGCTTCGCCGGAACCCCCCTCTCGCTTTTCCCCGGCTTTTCTTTATTTTGTCCAATTCTGTCCGGGAACACGCCGTTTTGTAGACCCCTGCCCTACCCCCACCTGGGAGATATCTCCTGAACCTCATAAATCCTTAACCCTACACCCACACTAGGTAGCAGTGATTCACATTTCATATTTAGGGATTAATTAAAATTTCGCCCATGTGTGGAAAAGTGAAATTGAGTGGAAAAGTGTGAGGGCCGAGGTGAAGCCGAGGTTGGGGGGGTTGCGGGGGGGCTCGAGCCCCCCTGCCTGGGGGTCCGGGGGGGCCCCCCCGGTGGTAGTCCGGGGGCGAAGCCCCCGGTGCTCAGAAACACTGTTGAGAATAATCATCAGATTCTTCATTAAAAACTGCTCAATTTCAAAACGTGTCTGAGATTCTGAGGATTCAAAAGTTAAGCTCAGAGCAAGACCTCAGTGCTTGCAAGCGCCGGTGTATGCTCTTCTGCTGCATCTTCCTCCCCCTCCATTGCTGCCGCTGGTCCTGCTGCCGCTGGTTCTGCCGCCGCTGGTTCTGCTGCTGTCGTTGGTCCCTCCTCTATTGCTGCTGCATGAGGCTGCCTTGCAGGCCGCCCAGGCTTCCTCCTTTCTACGTCTTGCATCCTTGTCGCTGTCTTGCGAGCATCCGAGCCGTTACCAGCAGCCGCAAATAGGCTCAAAATGCTGACCTGGGTCTTGGGTAGTGCTTGATGCGCGGCCAATTCGGCAAGCATCCGCCGATTCTCTGAGTCACTGTCGCTATCATTGTCATCTCGCATTGTAACTGCTGTTTTATGTAATGATTCGACGTGGAAAGAAAGAGGTCCTGACGTTTGAAATATGATGTGTTCATACCCTGGTTCGAAAAGCGATGCGTTTCCCGCGTTTCCCCACGTTCCGGAGCCAAGCCTTCGGCCAGGCCAGGGGAATTGACATTAAGCCTTGGGCGATGAGCGTGCCCAATTCGACGATTTCATTTATTTAGATTTCGCCCACATTATCGCCCCCAGCGATGCATCGCCAACAAGATTTTCACTGCCTGGTAGGTATCTCCTGGACCTCCTTAACCCTAAACCCACCTGGTAGATATCTCCTTCGTGCAACGCCGCCAAGAAGGCGCCCCCCCGGGGCCGGCTGTACAGCAACTTGACAGCTGCATCACAGCCCCTGAAGGTGGAGAGCGCCACGACACAAGTGGAGCCTCCTGCCAGGATCTTCATGATGCGCAGCTCATCGTACCGCAACAGTGGCAAGTCGTAGTTGCTTTGGGGCTTGCAGCTTAGGAGGGTGGTTGTACACGGGAGACAAGGTGATTCCATGCAAGCTGAGAGACCAGGCAAAGGAAACAGGTGGAGCAAGATTGATCAGGGCTGCCCCTCCCACCCCAGTTTAGGGTTAAGGGTTAAGCTCGAAGGTCGAAACCCTCACCCCCAACACACTCCTGATCAGGGTTATGGTACAACCTCCCACACCCCAATATACACAACTGATCAATTCATTGTCTGACGTAGCATTGGTAGCAGAGTTGATAAAAGGGATAAGCAAGCAGAACACAGAGAACACACGTGGACAGCAGCTTGTCATATCAGGCAGGTTAAGCACCCAGTGGAACCAATATATGCATCTCACGCCCATCCCCAAGGAACAAGATACTTCCCCTATTTTCTGCACTCACCCGCACTCGCGATGGGCAGCCCCCCTCCCTGGCAGCTGGTAACCCTGGCTTGCTGGATCTTCCTCCCCCTCCTCCTCCCCCTCCTCCTCCTCATCCTCGGTTTCGTACATATGCCCGCCTTCCTCCCCCACCTCCGCCCCGAGGGTTGTGGCGGGATCAGCGTGCCTGAGGCCAGCGCCAACCAGCCGCACCGCCTCATCTTGCTGCCACGCCCAGGCTGCCATCGCAGTGACAGCGTTCGGAGAACATGAGGCAGTGTTGTGGAGAATGGGCCGCGACAGCTGCAGGTGCTTAGGGTTGTTCAACGGCCGCCATACGAGCCACGTCACCGCATAACAGCTAATCCAGGCAAACTCCACGCGAGTGCACACCATGTAGGTGTACACCTGGTGCACAATGCGACGGATGCTCCTCCACTCCTCCCTCTCATCCTTATCCGCTGGCTTCTCCTTCTGATACACGGAAAAGAGGTCCAGCGGCTGCCCGCTCTTTTGGACGAGCTTCCCGATGCGCTTCAGCTCGCCGACTATGTAGTAGATTTTCGGCCCATGCCCCTGCTGCATTGGCATCGCTGAGCCTTCAGCTTCTCCTGCCCGCCCACTGTCTGAGCTGCGCGCTGCAGCCGTGGACGGACCAGCCTCCCCACCAGCTGCCTGGACAGGCCATTGCGAAGCACCCTCCCCGGATCCAGCAGCATCCCCATCGCCCCGCTTTCGTTTCAACCCGGACGTGGGCACAGCGGTGCTGTCACTCTTGAGGACATAATCAGGTCGGACACAAGAGGATGATGTGAAGTGCTCCTGCTGCTCCTTCTGCTGCTCCTGCTGGACATCTCGACAAACTGTCTGCCGCTGCGTCGTTATGCGGTGTTGCTGCCCCTGCGGCTGGGTGGGCGAGCCAGTGGCGGCACTGCATGGCAAAGGTGCCAGCAGAATGCACTCTTGGAGCCAGTCTAGTCCCGGTGGCAGCATGCGCCGCAGACGCTCCATGGCCTGATGCTCTATAGCATCAACGACTAAGGCCTCCTTTCCCATGATCCTCTGGATGTCACGCGGCCAAGGCTGAAACCTACAGAGAAGTATGAACTTGTAGGTCAGAACACTAAGTTCATGTCTTTGTTCAGGGTTCAAAGGTACTGCATGGCCATGGCCACACCTCATCATGGTCAAATGTACTGCATGTCTGCATGGCATGGACCACACCTCATCATGGGTCAAAGGTGATACAGGGCCAAGGTCCGGCTTGTCAAGGGTCAAATATATACACCATGGGTCCTACCAAATCTAGGGCTTCAGCAGTGTGCACCATGACCGGGCTGCACGCGAAGGCCCAATTGGGACCAAACTTGGACCGACATATAGCCGGTGAAACAAGCATGGCTGGGCACAGCTAGGGCCTCAGGCAAGAGTGCAACTAAAATGCAGCTCAGATGTAGCTGAGTCACGAAAAAGAGACACGGAGCAGGGAATATACTGGGCTTCAGGATTCCCTGAAAGGGATCCATGTCCAGGTCTAGGGCCAGTCTGGGGTCTACATTCCAATCTTCCGAGGCTTCAGAATCCCACAAAGCAGGATGCCATGCTAGAAAACGGCGTTGTGTTGTGCACAAATACCGTGATCATGAGGGCCAATCAACAGTGTTTCTTGTTGGCCTGCGTCCCTAGCACTGTATACGGACAAATTGGGGCATAGCGAATACAAGCAGTGGCCTGCCCACAACCAGCATATATGTGCACCACTCTCCATGCATGCCCTTGATACAGGAGGCTACCGGTGTGCAGTTAAAACGTAGTTGAGCCATGCAAAAAATTAGCACTGTCCCCCACATCTGAATTGTGTTGTCACTTGCGCCGGCGTAGTCCGTGATGATTTCAAAAAGAGGATTGTTCGGCTGACCATAGGCACTCCACTCGCTCAAAGACGCCGGCTTGTAGCGTACAGCACATGTGTCACCCTCTTTGATCCCAGCCTCGTCCTCCGAGAAGACACCCCTCGGGCTCGGGAGCGCGGAGTTCAGAAGCTGACACTTGGTACCTGTTGCAGTGGGGCAGCAAGGAATCCAGGCGAGGTACATAGATTAAGGATCGGCCAGGCAAGGGAATGCTGGTGTGTGCAGTTCAGCTACCTTCTGGCCTCCGGCCTCCTTTATAAGAGAGATGAAGCTCGTCAGCTTCTCCAGACGGAGTGGCCAAGCGTATTACAAGGGCTTTGGCGGTACGAACACAGGTGCGGTACGATTAAAGGCCGTACGAATCCACTTCGTGTCCTGCCTAGTCGTTTGGCGGTATGGGGGTGCAAGGCCAACCGTGGCCCGGACACCTCAGCCGCAATAGCCCTCGAGGTCCCCCTCCCGGCAAACATGTTGTTTCCCCCTACCCGGTATACCAATATGCCGGGAAGCCGGTAAAAGGCCCCAACAGGGGATTGATCTACATGGTAGATTAAGGTAAACCGGTTGTGCCTCATTTTGAAACTAAAAGAGGGAAAGGGGGCAGATTGTCTAAACAAAAACAGGGGGGGGGGGGGGGATGCTTCAACCCCCAAAACAGATTGGCCTGGGTTGCGGGTTTGAAAAGCAAAATGGGTAACAGCCTTCACTGCCCCGTCGAAAAGCAGGATGAAAGAAATGCATGACCTGGTGGAGGACGGCGGGTAAGGGCGGCATGGGGTGTGTGTGGGCCCACCATGGGGGCTGGCGGTCAACCAGGGGGCAGATGGGAGAGGCAGGGGGGCAACAATGAGGGCGGCAGCAACGGAGTGGTGCTTGAGGGGTTCGCAGAAGTAAACGTAACCAGAGGGAGCCTTGCAATGAGGTCTGCGGTAGGCACCACTGAGAGCAGGGGCAGGAAGGGATATTGGAGCAGGGGCGGGCGGGCGGGAGGAAGGGGACACCAGGAGGGAGAGCAGGGGGGGAGAGGAGCTCCATGGCATACATGGCTCAGTTTCGTGAGGGTACGGTAGGGTTGCAGGCAGCAGGGCACGGCAAAAAGGGGCGCATGCTTATGCACGTACTCGCGCACCCCTCCGCGGGGCTCCAAATGCGGGGGGGGCAGGGGGGGGGAAGAGACGGGCCGCAACCATGGGGGGAGAGGCTGGTCCAAACAACTGTGGGCCTGCCTCGGGGGCTGGAGGGCCCAGTGGGGCAAAAAGGGCAGCCAGGAGGGTTGAAAGGTGCTCAGGCGTTCAGGGCGGCAACCTAGGGGGCCGCGGCGGCACCACTGAGAGGAGGGGAAGGAGGGGACAATGGGGCAAAGGCAGGCGGGAGGGAAGGGGACGGGCAACGCAGCTGTTGCAGCCTCCATTGCAGTCAGCAAGGGAGCAAATAATTTCAAAGAAAAGAAAAACAAGTCAGAAAGGTAGCGGGAAATCATGTTGGGCAGCAAGCAGCTGCACTTCATCTTCATCAGGGCTGCGCGCCTGTCATCTACACTCCGGCCTCCAGCCGCATGCTCCAAAGGGATGAACACAAAGCTGGCCTGCCAAATGTGGTCTGGCTATCATGCATCACGCACGGTGTGTAGGGGGCGGGCCAAGGCTAGGAAGCTGCCAGGAAGTTGCCTTTGCTGGCTTGCATACGGCCAGTGCGCCAGGTCCCCGTCCCGGCCTAGATGGGTCACACTTGGTTGAGGATCTACCCCTTCCTCCACACATATCCTTCCTGCAAAACCCACATCCTCCACCTGCTGCCGCTGTTGCCGCCTCTGCTGCAGGCAACAAGCACAAAACCATCTGTTAGGAAATAATTCAATCTAGAAAAGCGGGGAAAGGTAGAAAGCACATTCTGGGCAGCAGGAGGTGCTTCAGAGCAGAGCAGGGGGGTGCTCCATAGCAGGGCAGGGAGGTGCGCCAGGGTTGGGTAGTAGAGAGGTGGTGCGGGCCGGGCTGCGGCGTGGGAGCAACATGCATGAGGGCAGCAATGGGGGACACAGGTGCGCTGCCCCATCCCATGGACTGGGCTGGCGTGCCTGTGCGCAGCCCCACCATGCTTTCCCCACCATCCGCCATGCGTTGCACCACCATCCACCATGCCCTGCCCCACCGCATCCACCAGGGTGGAAGTGGGGTTAACTGCCCGTGCCCTTCTTGCCGGCCACGCTGCTTGGGCCGGTCAGGTTTCAGGCCTTCAGTACGCGGGGCGGACTGCCAAATATGGCCTTGTAGCAACAAAAAAAGGAAAACAGCATGGGAGAGGGGCGCGACAGCGGGGCGCACCACTGTAGGTTGTTGGCCACGACACGTCAGGCTCGTGGTGCCCGGTCAGATGGGCTACAATTCAGCTGCAGTTCATCTACCCTCGGCTACAATTCAGCTACCCTTCGGCAGGCCCCGCGCGCACGCGGCCAGCCACACTGGATGGCGCATGGCAGCACATGCAGGGAGTTCCTTGGCCCATGCCGGGGCTCTTGGGAGACCATGCGGGGACTGATTGGGCAGGCACACCCACCCCGGGGACAGGCGTGTGACAGCACATGCCGTGCCAGAGCATCCCATGTCATGAGCTCACACTTCAGCTGCGAGCACTCACTGCACCCCCAGGTCCATGCATGGACATTCGTGTGTATACCCAGAGGCGTGGGGGGTCCAAATGCGGGGGGATGGGGCAGGTTGGGGGGCGGCAGCACATGCATGGAGTTTGGGGCTCTTGTGAGATCCTGCGGGGATTGAGTCCCACCCACCCCGGGGACAGACGTGCGATAGCACCTGCCCTGCAGTGAATGTGTGACAGCACCTGCCGTGAAGGGGACAGTATTTCACCTGACAGCTGCTCTTCTAGAGCATCACGTAGGCCTGGTAGAGGCTGTGTGCGTGTCTGGGGCATGTTACGGCTGTTAGGGCTGGTAGGGCTGCTAGGGTCTGTAAGGGCTAGCCTGGTAGAGCTTGGGGTTTGCTAGGGCTGGCCTTCTGAGCTTGGTAGGGCTGGCAAGGCTGGTAGGGCTACTAGGGTTTGGTGGGGCTTGTCCGCGTGCAATGCTTGCTAGGATCTGCATGCCTAGTAGGCCTAATAAGGCTGGTACAGTTGAAACTTCCAACAATCAACATGAGGATTGTGCGAGAGGCAGGGACCAACAGATATGGAGGACGATGATTCTGGTTAGGCAGTGCTGGGCACCACAATGCGGTCGCCGGGGGGGATACTTAAAATTACAGGTTGCTTGTATGTATGTATGTATGTATGTATGTATGTATGTATGTGGACAGCCTTGGAGGGACGGGCGCGCCCCGGCGCATGGCCTGTAGACTCAAGGGGCGATTGCATAGGTTGGAGGCCAGGCACCATGCCTTGCAACAATTGGACCTGTGGCCGGAGTGTAACTGTGGGCCACCTCACATGCCACATCAAAAGCCCTGTTGAAGGTTCATTGGGATCCTGGGCAGGGTAGGGGGCGGCTCCACAACATTGCAAGGAGGTGCACTAGGGCAGGGGAGCAGCGAGGGGATGCGCAGCATGGGACTCGGGGAGCAAAAAACTGAGCATTACGTAACGGGGGGTGCGGGGCAGCTACATGCGTGGAAAGGCAGGGGGACAGCATTGAGGGTGGCAGCAGAGGGGTGGTGCTCTGGGGGATCGCACTGACATGGCTCATGACAGCACCGGCAGGGGGGCACAAGGGGAGGGGAATGCGTCCCCAAATGGGGAGTGTTGGGGTTCTTGGGAGCCCATGCGGGGAGCATATGAAACGGGGTGCAGCTCTCAGCCATGCGACCCTAGTGAGTCGCATCGTGGGGGGAAGCCTCTCCCAAGAAACACCGGCCGGAATCCAGCAGCAGGGCTTAAGAAACACTGATTATTTTTGTGTGATTCAGCCACGTGTCAGATACACTCCTGACTACGGCCGGAGGCCCCAGTCGTGGCCAGCCATGCTGCTTGGGCTGCCGGCCGTAGGTCGGTCTAGGTTTCGTCCCAATCGGACATTTGGCGGCAGGGCTGCTGGGTTCCATGTTCCTGTCCCCTCACCTATGCATGGGCCACAACCTGCCCTAAAAAGGCGCCAGGTAGGGCCTCAGGGATCCCCCTCATGTCACATTGACACACCGGGGAACCACCAGCAGGTCACAGTGACGCCCCAGGGAACCACCAACAGGTCACAGTGACGCACCGGGGAACCACCAGCAGGTCAAATTGACACACCAGGGAACCACCAGCATGACAAAGTGACGCCACAGGGAACCACCAGCAGGTCACAGTGACACACCAGGGAACCACCAACAGGTCACAGTGACTAACCGGGGAACCACCAACAAGTCACAGTGACACACCGGGGAACCACCAACAAGTCACAGTGACACACCGGGGAACCACCAACAGGTCATAGTGACACACCGGGGAACCACCAGCAGGTCACAGTGACACACCGGGGAACCACCAGCAGGTCACAGTGACACACCGGGGAACCACCAACAAGTCACAGTGACACACCGGGGAACCACCAACAGGTCATAGTGACACACCGGGGAACCACCAGCAGGTCACAGTGACACACCGGGGAACCACCAGCAGGTCATAGTGACACACCGGGGAACCACCAACAGGTCACAGTGACGCACCGGGGAACCACCAGCAGGTCACAGTGACACACCGGGGAACCACCTGCAGGTCACAGTGACACACCGGGGAACCACCAGCAGGTCACAGTGACTAACCGGGGAACCACCAACAGGTCATAGTGACACACCGGGGAACCACCAGCAGGTCACAGTGACACACCGGGGAACCACCAGCAGGTCACAGTGACACACCGGGGAACCACCAACAGGTCATAGTGACACACCGGGGAACCACCAGCAGGTCACAGTGACACACCGGGGAACCACCAGCAGGTCACAGTGACGCCCCAGGGAACCACCAACAGGTCACAGTGACACACCGGGGAACCACCAGCAGGTCACAGTGACACACCGGGGAACCACCAACAGGTCACAGTGACACACCGGGGAACCACCAGTAGGTCACAGTGACGCCCCATGGAACCACCAGCAGGTCACAGTGACGCACCGGGGAACCACCAGCAGGTCACAGTGACGCACCGGGGAACCACCATCAGGTCACAGTGACACACCGGGGAACCACCAACAGGTCACTGTGACGCCCCAAGGAGCCACCAGCAGGTCACAGTGACGCCCTAGGGAGCCACCAGCCGGTCACAGTGACGCACATGGAACCACCAGCAGGACAAAGTGACGCACCGGGGAGCCACCAGCAAGTCACAGTGACGCCCCGGGGAACCACCAGCAGGACAAATTGACACACCGGGGAAACACCAGCACGTCACAGTGACGCCCCGGGGGACCACCAATACGTCACAGTGACGCACCGGGGAACCACCAGCAGGTCAAAGTGACGCCCCATGGAACCACAAGCACGATACAGTGACGCACAAGGGAACCACCAGCAGGTCACAATGAAGCACCGTAAAACCAAATGGTGGGGCTAACCAGGGGGGCATCTAGGGGGGGCATGTGGGCAGCAACTAGGGTGGCTCAACGTTCAACATGCGAGTGCACATGGGAGGGGCGGGCGGGCGTGCGGCAGGGCATGAAAAGAGGGGTGCAAGCTGTTTCACCCCCCCAGTGTGCCCCCTATCCTCAATGCTTAAACCCTCATGCCCCAGGAAAATGCAAGGAAATTGTGTGGTGGGAACTTCCCATGTTCTCCCTACATGAGTGTGCTCCACACACCTTGCCCCAGCCTGTAGCCAATCGCAGCATTCGCCCCCTGGTGGCGAATGGCGAAGCGTACATCGGTGGCAGGTACTCCTTCGATGACGGCCCTCGCTCTGCCATCGAAGGAGTACCACATGGTGCATGCATGCATGGCCATACAGTGCTAGTGGACAAGGACTTGGTCCCAGCTAAAACCAGGGCCTTGCTTGGGCTAGGGATGGGGCAGAAAGAGTCATGGGCGGGGGAAGAAATATTTGCAGCTTCGGATCAACAAGGAACCTGACAGGGCCGGCAGCAGCCAGGGGGGCTGGAAGTTGGTCAGGCGTTCATGGCGGCAACATGGAGGCCTTTATCCACAACTTCACTCCCCATGCACTCAATTGCAGCCCCATGCACGCGCCCACCCAAGGAGACAAGGATCGAACGGCAGCAACACCCCCATGCACCCCCATGCACATCTATGCTACACTTTGGCCTCTGGCCGTAGGTCCCAGGTGTGGAAATGCAGCTCGTTACGCATAGCATGAGGCTTGTTGGATGCACAAAGCGTGGCATTGCGTGCTGGCGAAGCAACATGCAGCATACAATGCACCCCCAAGGGAGGATGCAAGCATTGGGTAGTGGCGCGCGCATGGGTGAGGGGCTCAGCAGGTGCAGCAGTGAATGTCATGCACTGTCAGCAGTGTGCGGCCAGGGGTACAAGCTGGACCAGGCATTATTTTTTGTATGGGGAAAAAGAGGCAGCTAACAGTCGGAATTTTCTGCCTGTTTGCTGCTACAGCAAATAACACGGACATTCGCGTAAATCTAGTGCGGATTAGCGACGACGAAGGCCGGCCCTGAATGGGTAGGCCCAAGAAAAAGTCCCGTGAAGTAATGTTGCAAGGGTTGGGGCCGATAATGACTTTTTAAGCTTTGGTATAAAGCACACAGCGTGGTTATCTAAACTACAATGCATTAACGTGTGGTAGATCATGTAGGGTGTCAGTGAAAGGTGTGTAAGCACATGTGGAAGTTGCAATAGCTTTAATATATATATATAATACATATACCTGCATTACAGAACATTGATGGTGAGTAAGAGGGCGCTATGGCTGAGATTACTCTTTCTTGTGCCAACGCCTGGTACCATACGTGTGGTTGTTTTTGCAATCGTGCGAAAAATAGCTAAAAATGTATATTTGATGGCAGCACAGCTTGTGTGAATCCAAGGGGAATTATCTAGAGATTGGGGGTCAATGTAGCATCGTTCGTGTGAGCCAGAGGTGCCTCTGGTGTGAGCAACATGACAAAAAAAACTGACCAGGCCAAATCTGCGCCTGATGGGAGTTGAACCCCCGTCAGTTATTGCTCGACCGTGCCCAGGACTTATATAGAAAACTTAATTTCAGATCTCAGATCTAGATCTCGGCAGTTCCTCATAAAATCTTCTGATCGACGATCTCATAAGTTCTAGTTCTCTTCTCCTCAAGTGCCGTAAGCGTGCCATAGGTGCCTTCGGCTGACAGCAACACCCTTCTCTGCTTCTGCCTACCAGCAAGCTCATTGCAATAATAATGCTGGAAATCGGTCCTGACCTGCCAACTAGGCAATAGCTGAGGTCCGGGTTCAGAGAATGTGCGGGCTGCTTCGAAGGCGCGGGTGAGGAGCGCAAAAGGCAGCGCGGGGGGGCGCATGGCGATGTGCAGTTTGAGGACTTTATCATCAGGTGCATGGGCTAACTAGCCAAAGCCTCTGTACTTTTGTGGTGCGGCTGAACCCTTCAATGGAGGAGGGAACACCGGCGGACTGCGACTTCTGTTGCAGGTGAGAAGGGGGCACACAAAGGGAGCATGGTCACAGCTTTCTGGAGCTGAGGAGGAGGGAGCTAAATCGGTGTCTTATTTGTGAAGTCTGTGGGAAAGAAGGTCAGGATCATCACATGGCCAATGTGCTGACAGCAACCTTTTCATAACTAAGTCACTCATGGCACCTGACTGCATCCTCAAGCATGGCTTTTGCCTCATGCTTACCTGAGACCTGGGCTGTGTGTCAAACATGATATAATTCGGCGTATGTACAGTGGTGCAAACCTATCATTTGGCACAGTGTGGCTGAGTTTATCGCGCCTTCGGGATACTTGAGAGCACGAGGCACCGCCTTAAGTCACCGAATAGGTGCTCTCGGGCTCTCACAGGTGTGCACTCTTCGCTGCACAAGCATTCAAGCATTGATCCATGAATTTGAGCAGATTGATGCTGCTTACTTCCTGAACTCCCTGCGACCGAGCCTCCACCCACAGCCCATCCCTGATGGCTACTGATAAATCTCGGACCGCGCTTTTACTGCTAGCAAAACCTGTTGACCAGGTGCCTCTAGAGCGATCTATCACATTTCACGTTGGCATATTCAAATCCTGTTGTCAACAGCATTTTCCCGATTTCTTCCGAAATTGGCACAACAGCTCATGTTTGCTGGCTCATCACTGCCCTGTCGATAGATGCCTTTCCCCAACCACTTTTGTTTGCCCCCTCAACAGGTTTCGAAGGGCGATCTGTCGCTGGGGTGCAGCCGGGAAGCTGGTAAGCTAGGGAAGGCATGCTGTGACATGCGTAACCTTGGAGCGCGCGTATGCCCGTACCTCAAATCTTAGCGCGCGCAGCATATGGTGGCGTTCACGTAATCGTGATGCGCGCATGCATACGCGCTTTGGCATACCCTCGACATGGCCCTTAACAAGGGGGTCCAAGCTTCCGTCGGAGTTGCTTTTGGCAGCCTCACCATGCTCGAGGGGGGGGCGCGTTTGGGCTGCTTGTGGCCCTTGCCAGTTCTATGCAGAAGACTATGGTGCAGTGTAATTGTGGAACCCGCGGGGATTTCTGCAATGACTACCGTTTCATATTTTCCACCCCCCCTGTTTCACCTGTTTCACTCAGAAAGGAAAGTCCCGTGCCCCTTGGGGGAGGGGGGAGGCAAGGTATATCTATATTTTCTTTTTTAATTGAAACAAGTGAAACAGGATGAAGGGGGGAGGGAGGGTCAGGGAGTGGGTGCGACGCCAAAAAATGTCTGATGGTCTAGGCTAGCAGACGGAGTTGCTTTTGGCAGCCTCACCATGCTCGAGGGGGGAGCGCATTTGGGCTACTTTTGGCCCTTGCCAGTTTTGTGCAGAAGACTATGGTGCAGTGTAATTGTTGAACCCGCGGGAATTTCTGCGATGACTACCGTTTCACATTTTCCACCCCCCCTGTTTCACCTGTTTCACTCAGAAATGAAAGTCCCGTGCCCCTTGGGGGAGGGGGGGAGGCAAGGTATCTTTATATTTTCTTTTTCAAGTGAAACAAGTGAAACAGGATGTAGGGAGGAGGGAGGGTCAGGGAGTGGGTGCGACGCCTGGAAAATTTCTGATGGTCTAGGCTAGCAGACGGAGTTGTTTTTTGCAGCCTCACCATACTCGAGGGGGGGGCGCATTTGGGCTGCTGGTAGCCCTTGCCAGATCTATGCAGAAGACTGTGGCGCAGTGTAATTGTGGGACCCGCGGGAATTCCTGCAGAGACTACCCTTTCTCAGTTTTCACCGCCTATGTTTCACCTGTTTCACTCAGAAATGAAAGTCCTGTGCCCTTGGGGGAGGGGGGGAGGCAAGGTATATTTTATTTTCTTATTTTAGTGAAACAAGTGAAACAGGATGAAGGGGGGAGGGAGGGTCAGGGAGTGGGTGCGACGCCTGGAAAATTTCTGATGGTCTAGGTTGGCAGACGGAGTTGCTTTTGGCAGCCTCACCATGCTCGAGGGGGGGGCGCGTTTGGGCTGCTTGTGGCCCTTGCCAGTTCTATGCAGAAGACTATGGTGCAGTGTAATTGTGGGACCCGCGGGAATTTCTGCGATGACTACCGTTTCATATTTTCCACCCCCCCTGTTTCACCTGTTTCACTCAGAAATGGAAAGTCCTGTGCCCTTGGGGGAGGGAGGGAGGCAAGGTTTTTTCTATTTTCTTTTTTTAGTGAAACAAGTGAAACAGGATGAAGGGAGGAGGGAAGGTCAGGGAGAGGGTGTGCGACGCCCGGAAAATGTCTGATGGTCTAGGCTGGCAGACGGAGTTGCTTTTCACAGCCTCACTATGCTCGAGAGGGGAGCGCATTTGGGCTGCTTGTGGCCCTTTCCAGTTCTGTACAGAAGACTATGGCGCAGTGTAATTGTGGGACCCGCGGGAATTTCTGTGGTGACTATCTTTTCAAAATTTTCACCACCCATGTTTCACCTGTTTCACTGAGAAATGAAAGTCCTGTGCCCTTGGGGGAGGGAGGGAGGCAACGTTTTTTTTTTTTTTTGAATTGAAACAAGTGAAACAGGATGAAGGGGTAAGGGAGGTTCATGGAGTGGGTGCGACGCCCGGGTGGCTGGGCCCTGGGATGGGCGCCGAGGAGTGCTTTCCCTTGTAATTTATCACATCTGCCTACAAGTCCAGAGGCCAGGAGGCGAGGAGAGGGCCATGAAAAACTGCGTTACAAAGATACGGGTTGGGCCCTGTGCAGCCATTCTATGGTCCTCTTGGGATTCATTCCAGGATGGCCTCTGGATGGGCATCATCATCACTTCTGCCTCACCCCAAGGTGCATATACCCCCAAACAAGACTGACAAAGCGCAGTATGCAGATTGCATCTCAATGGCACACCTTGACATGTGGTAGATTCAAGAAGAGACATTGGAAGGAGTGTATATGCAAATAGGGGGGTGCTCAAGCATTAATACATATTCACATAAACAAATACTTAAATATCAGACCATACATAGTAGCTACTATTACTCTTTCTTGAGCCAAAATATGGTACTTTCCGTATTGTTGTTTTTTTGTTAAGCCGAGACCGGTCAGAAATGCCTATTTGTATGGTTACCTTCAGTAGGTGCCAGTGAGAAGGCAGGGTTCAACCAGATGTAAGACAGGGAATCAAGCAGAAGCTGGGGAGAAGCCACGGGGAAGCTGTCCGTTTTTAATTGAGGCCATTGCCCCATTTGCCCAAGAAGCAGAGTAAGGTGAAGGAGTCACGGGGAATGCAAATACTTATACACACATACAACACAAGACTTTGGCCCAATATAAACCTGATGGCAGCCCCCGGTTGGGATTCAAGGGCAAAAGAAATAGTTGTGGCGGGGCGCAACTGCAAAAGCAGTTGTAGCTGCCAGGCGTATATATATCCGTCGAAGAAGTAGTTCATAGCGGAGGCCTCACAGCCCTTTTTCCAGCTCCCGGTTCTCCTCTAGGTGCGAGTAGAGACTCTTTGCTGCCTCGAGATACACTTGCAGGGAACACAGCATGTGGCACAATTTTTGCTGCAATGCCACCGTAGACGCAGGGTCGAGCCTGGGCTTGACTCTTTCGAGCGCCGATAGCCGCAAAGTGAGCGCGTGGCAAACGCTCGGCAGGAATGGGTGAAGGCAGCGGCCGACGTCGGCATGAATTTGGTCGCATAAGCCTACGTAGGAATCCGCCGCCGCATCAGCGTCGGGCGAGCTGCTTCTCTGCCTGACGACTGGACCTTGCTGTAAGGCTTGCATCTCCAGCTCGTGCGAGACATCTGCCAGCTTGAGCCTCGCATTGACCTCCCGCGTCTCGAGTCTCAGTTCAGCGTTCTCTCTGCGATAGCGCCAATCCACCGCTTCTGTGTATCATGCCATAACATCATCCAGGTCTTCCTCGAAATCGTCAACGGTTCCTGGAAGAGTAAACAAAGGAGAGCAGGTAAGCTTGAGACCAGCATCACCCTGCTGCCCCAGCATATAAGGCTACATGCCCCCCTCTCACCCCCCCACGTGTCAGTGCCAACCGTGTACTACCTACGCACGCACAACCTTCCTTAGCCAGGTAAAGCCCTTCGGTCCCATCTGGCCTGACTGCAAACAATCATGCCCACTGCACATGCGCCACCTATGCACACACTGCTGCCCTGTGCTTCTGTACACCCTACGTGCTTTGCTGGGCACATGCTTCACAACAAACTTGTCACCTCTGACATGCACCAGCCCTCCTGCTTCTTCATACTTGAATTGTCCAGACAAGAGTCTTTTTTAGTGAGGTTCAGCTACACATCAGCTACATTGCAGCCTCCGGCCAGAGGCCACAATTGGGGCCAAGCATGCTGTTTGGGCCTCAGGCCGCTGGCCGATCAAGTTTTGGGTAATGCATGCGCGGGGCGGACTGCCAAAGGTGGCCTGTCGGTACTGTGTACTGACTAATAACAAACTAGTCCAGGCACTCAGAATCGCACATCAGCCTGGAGTGAGGTCCCTCTCTGCCAGTGCAACCCAGCTTTCCACACACCTGCAGCTACGTCCACTCCACCATTCCCGCCGGTTGCCGAGGCAGCAGCTACGTCGACTCCTACTGCGCAAGCAAAAGAGAATTTGGGTTTCAAGTTAACTGCTGCGTTCAAGAGGCAACTGCAGGAAAAAAGTGTGCATCTGCATTGCTGGCATGAACGTATCAGGGATAGTAACCAGGAACTCCCTCAGTCCATAGGTGCTGCAGCTTGCTGAGCTATATCCCTTCTTGATTCCTGCCTCCACCTTTGCGAGCATCCGGATTTTCATAATGTATACTGGCACTACTAGCCTACGGCTTCAAATAGTCCTGCCCGCTGCACAGGCACCACCTCTGTACACATTGCTGCCATGTCCCCTTCTTCTGTACAACACCCCACATGCTTTGTTGGGCACATGCTTCGCGACAACCTTGTCACGTCTGGCATGCGCTACAGCCCTCCTGCTTTAAACTCGACTTGTCCATACCAGTGTATTTTTCTAGTGAGATTCAGCTACACGTCAGCTACATTGCGGCCTCCGGCCGGAGGCCCCAAGTGTGGCCAGGCAGGCTGTTTGGGCCTCTGGCCGCAGGCCGATCAAGGCTCGGGGCCCACCGGGCCTTCAGCAGCGAGCCAAACTGCCGAAGGTGGCCCGTCGGTGCTGTGTACTGACTAAAAAAAACACGAGTCTAGACACTCAGCCTCCGACATATAAGCCTGCCACCCCTATCTTCCTCACCTCGCCCTTCATGCAACTGTTCCCCCGTACCTCAGCTATGTTCTAAGCCCCCAGCTCCCCACTCATGTATCTTTATGTCTCTCTTCCACCCACCTCCGGGGACCCCAACGTCCGGGTCGTCACGCAACAACTCGGCGAAGAGATTTGACATGTCGACGTCCAGGTCATCGTCGGCCAAGAGCACGGCCTGGGCGCCTCCCTGTGGCTCTGCATGGGAGTGACACGCGACATGAGGGGGTCTTTAATTGACGCCTTGATAACGTGAATGCCTCATATTTTACCTTGCATCACAGCGTTTTCCTGCCTCCCCATAGCATTTTGACGGACTACTTCCAAACAAACATCTGCCAATTTTTATTTGGTTCCCATCAGGCCTGGCAACATGGCAGCTCTCCCGAATATAAAATATCAATGTTTATTTCCCACCTGGACTTCTTCCCCTCCCTCTCCCTTTGTAGGCCCACGCAGGCAAGCCCCCACCATCCATATCAACCTTCGCCTCACCCGTGGAATCATCAAATACCCTAGCAAAACTGCAGTCCACCTCGCCAGAAGGTGGCGGCGGCGGCGGCGGCAGCGGCGGCGCGGATCCGCCAACGTCCAGATTGTCAATGCGTGTCTCTACGCTCACGATAGCAAGGAGCAGGTGTGAGGTGTGTCAGCATGGGATGAGCAATCAAAATAGCACAGCATACTGCCTACCCCAGAAGTTGGTCCAGGTTTGGCGCCCCACAAAATGTCTTGCATGCCATGATGATCATGGCGAGGAAAGAACACGGCTCAGGTCAAAAACACGAGATGACCTGCCCGCCCCCCCGTTCCCTCTCACTACTGCCCCCCAATCACTCACCGACCGCCCGGGACGGGGTCCGCCGGTTAGCCAGCGTCGATTCATCATCCCTGTAGCGCTTCCTTGTGGGACTCGGCATGCCTTCATGGCCGCCGTCATCCATCAGGTCGACAGCACGCCGCATGCCTCCGCGCTGCCTGCTGTCAGCGTAGTCCTGTCGCCGCTCCGCCCACCGCTGCAGTTGCGTCCGGAAGCCGGGTACGAAGCCTGAAATAGTGGCCAAAGCAGCCCTCGCGGCCAGACGCTTGCCCAACAGGTGCGCCCTGTAGACCTGACACCGGAGGTTAAGAGGCAGGCAGGTAGAGGTGGGGGAGGCTTGGTGAAAGTTGAGTGAGAGAGGGAGGGGGGGGAAGCTGGCACAATGTGTTGAGATGGGAGGGCAGAAGAATGCCGCCCGCACTGCCGGGCCATAAAACGCGGGTCCCGAGAGGCCTATGGGAACACGGGGTGCAGAGGCAGGCATAAGGGTAGGAATAGGGGGGCGATCAAGGAAGGGGGGCAAGTCGTAAATTTTCTCACCAGGAAGACATGTGTGGTCCGAGCCCGGGAGAAGGCAGGCAAATGCAGACTGCCCTCCTAGTGGCAGCTTCTCCCCCAGGCAGCAAACCGAGCCCACACACACCTTCTGGATGAGGCAGGCAGCCCGCTGCTCGCGCCAATACTGCATCGCGGCTCGCAACGCGGGGCCATGCGTCTGCCTCACGCGGTGACCTCTCCACACTGCCTGGATGGTGCACGCGGCTGTCAGCCTGGCAGCGGGCAGGCGGGCAAGGGAATGAGGTTCCTGGCCTATATGAGAACTCCCTCCATTTGTGTTCAAATGCCTCCATACTACTCTCAGCAGAGTCGCCCCAACAAGCCCCACTGACAACAAAAAGTATGCCGGGAAGCATGGGGACATGGAGGGCAGGGAGGATGGGGGGACAAGGGGTATTGGTCTATGAGAGTCTTGCCCACTTAACAACGTGCCTGCCAGGGGGGGCATGGTGGAGGCACCCCTGTGCCTTGAATGCACAAATAATATTTGCAAGAGAAGGACGATGCTCAAAGACGAGGTGTCCCAGCCGAAGGGCCTGCATGGCTCATCAGGGTCTGCAAACACCAGCACCACACAGTATGGGAACAGGCAGGGATAGTGTAGGAGAGCAAAGCACACCTCACCTCCACACACCCGCTGCCCCCTGACCTTGCCGCGTAAGCTGCGAGCGCCTCCCGTTTGACGTGCTCATGGGCTGCCTGCCGCCGCACCAGCATGCCCCGGGCAAAGCGCTGGATGACGGCTGCCGCACAATGCAGCCGGCGCGCATCCCACGCCCTCACCGCGGCCGCGGCGCGCCTGAAGGCGCCGCATCGCATGCCGGCGGCGCCACAGGCTCTGCAGCATAACGGTGGCCCTCACGGCAGCACGGAGCTGCAGCATCGCCTGCCCGCGGCGCCACAGGCTCTGAAGCACGACGGTGGCCCGCACGGCAGCACGGTGCTGCAGCATCGCCTGCCGGCGGCGCCACAGGCTCTGCATCAGAGCACCAGGTTCTGTGAACAAAAGGTTGAGAAAATGGCATGTGGCAAAGGGAGGCAGAACCTACACACAGTGCATGTCCATGCCATTTGCAGTAAGGGAAGAGGGAAGGGCAGTGAGGGGAGGGAGGGGCAGGGCAAGGGGGAGGAGGAGGAAGAGGAAAAAGGAAGAAAAATAGGGGAATAGGGCGGAGCGACACATTTCTCGCGAGCAGAGGGGAGCAGAGACAATGGCTCCTCCCAGCAGAAGGAAGAGGGGAGGGGACAGTACGGCGCACCTGGATGACCACGGCCGCCTTCCGCATCTGCAGGAATGCCGTCCGGGCCTGCCAGGCTTGCACGTACCGCTGCACGCAGATCGCAGCCGCCCTCCAACTCCGCAGCGTCCGGCGGGTCCGCGAGCCGCGCCAGGCGGCCTGTACTCGGGAGGCACGCACGTGCAGAACGGCCACGCGCCGAGCGGCCCCGCCATTGCGCCTGCAGCACTACAGCCGCCTCGCGTGCGGCCAGGAAGCGCCGCCTCTGCCGCGCGCCTCGCCAGGCAGCCTGGATGGCCGTTGCTGAGGAGTGCCGCTGCTTCTGAACGACCCCCTGCCCGTACGTTGTGTCCGCGGCGGTTGCGGAACCTTTAGACAGGGGAAGGGCGGGGCGCTCATAAAACTGCGTCACAAGCACAACACAGTTATTGAGCACCCAATGAAGAGAGGAAGAAATAGGCGCCATTCTGGAGGCATCATGCGCATATGCCGTGTACCGAGGACAAGCCTATATATCTTCCAATGCCCCCTAGATCACTGCATCATTTTATAAGATTCAGCTATAACCCAGCAGTGCAGTCTGGCCAGAGGCCTTATGCGCAACCAGCCCGGTGACGGACCCCAATCTGTCGCAGGTTTGAACCCCATCTGAATCTTGGATGGCCTGCGGCAGAGGAAAGAATCGAGGACCGGAGCCAGCCAAGAACACGTGCGGCCACGGTTCACACTGCCGCTGCCCCACAATCACTCACCGCTTCTTGCCAGAAAAGGGGCCCGCCGCCGCTTAGCCGGCTATATGTCACCATCCTGTGACCCACAGCCGAACAACTCGTCAACAGCCGAGGTAGAGGCCGATGTAGCGCCAGCCACCGCTGCGCTCCCTCGCTTTCTGGACGTCACCGGCCGGTTCGCTTCCCCCTTGGTGTTCTTCATGACTCTATAGCAAGCTTCCAGGCCACTAGCCCCCTCATACCCGAGGTTGAGGTGCGCCAGTCCCTGAGGCAAAGAGACAGGCTAGGAGTTGGAATCAGTGTGGCATTTAGACGCCTCAGAGCCCTGCCATTCACCGCCTCACCCGTCTACCCGTTGACATTTCGCACGAATCCACTGTGAGCAAGGATCGGAAGTCGAGGTCTCTTTTGGTGCCATGCTTCAACTTTGGGTAGAATTCGACGGTGTTGCCCTTGATCTGCCATGCAAGAACACACTCATTAACGGCAGCCTCTCTAGAAAGTACCAGGAGAGTGTCGCACCTTCAGTGTGACCCGGGCAACGGCCCCAGGTTTTCTGGTTTTGGCAAAAAGTAAGTGCTCCATGGCTATCTCGAGTGCCTTTTCCAGGTGGACGAGTCAGCCCCATCTGCCACGTCTTCTTCACCGCCTGCTTGTCACAAAAGACGTAATCCTCATTGCCAGGCATGATATTTTCGTACTCATACTCCATTCTTGCTCCTGCAAACAGCAGTTGTGCGCTTTATATGCTAGTGAAAGGGGGCGCGGTTAGTATTTGCATTTGTGAGGCATTCGGACTCACCGGCGCTGTAAGCAAGAGCGAAACCCCAGGAATCGAAGTAACACGCAGCACACACACAGCAAAACGTTTACATAAAGCACTTGTGACTTGAATGCAGGTAGAAAGAAAGGATACGAAAATCGTGGCTTTCGGATTGAAATCGTGGAAAGTGTGGGTGCGAAGGTGGGATGTTCACACGTTCTGTGTTACACACATCCACATTTCGAATGGAAGGTTCTCTTTGTCAGGTTTAAAATGCCTGTTTTTCTTGAAGCTTTCGAGGAAGCTCGTGAGAAACGCACACAAGTTCCCTGCCTATTTTTTTGAGGGGAGTATATCTTGTCGCGTTATACTTCACTGTATGCTTCTCTATACGGAGCAACGTTGCCCTTTTGGAGGAGAGGCGGTTCAGAGGAAGCGCGGGCTGCAGAGGGCGTGCACATGAGGAACGGGAATGCATGGCAGCGCGGGGAGCACGCATGGCGACGCATGGGACTTCGTCAAGGGCACTCACAAACCTGCTTGGGACTCTCAGAACTTGATGGGGTGGCCGCGTTGCCCACCTATTGGAGAGGATGGAGGGAGCACAGGCGGGCTGCGGCTGTGCTCGGGCCAACTTTGCCGTGCCGCCTTGTTGGAGGTGAGGAGGCTCGAAGGGAGCACAGGATTGCATCATGGAGATCCCCTGACTCACAGGACGCATCACAGTGCATGGGCTCTGCGCGAGGCTGGAGTCCTCACACACAGGCTGAGCTCCCCGACGCATGGGCTGTGGCGCCAAGTCTGTGTGTGAGGCTGGATCGATTCCTCACACACAGGCTGAGCTCCTCGACGCTTGTGTCCCGGCGCCAGGGCTCTTTCTGTGGCTGGAGTCCTCACACTCAGGCTGAGCTCTCCGACGCTTGCGTCCCGGCGCCAGGGCTGTGTGAGGCTGGAGTCTTCACACACAGGCTAAGCTCCCCGACGCTTGCGTCCCGGCGCCAAGTCTGTGTGTGAGGCTGGATCGATTCCTCACACACAGGCTGAGCTCCTCGACGCTTGTGTCCCGGCGCCAGGGCTCTTTCTGTGGCTGGAGTCCTCACACTCAGGCTGAGCTCTCCGACGCTTGCGTCCCGGCGCCAGGGCTGTGTGAGGCTGGAGTCTTCACACACAGGCTAAGCTCCCCGACGCTTGCGTCCCGGCGCCAAGTCTGTGTGTGAGGCTGGATGGATTCCTCGCACACAGGCTGAGCTTGCGTCCCGGTGCCAGGGCTGTTGGTGAGGCTGGATGGAGTCCTCACACACAGGCTGAGCTCTCTGACGCTTGCGTCCCGGCGCCAGGGCTCTGTGTGAGGCTGGAGTCCTTGCACACAGGCTGAGCTCCCCGACCCTTGCGTCCCTGCGCCAAGGCTCTGTCTGAGGCTGGAGTCCTCACATACAGGCTGAGCTCCCCGACCCTTGCGTCCTGGCGCCAGGGCTCTGTCTATGGCTGGAGTCCTCGCACACAGGCTGAGCTCTCCGACGCTTGCGTCCCGGTGCCAGGGCTGTGTGTGAGGCTGGATGGAGTCCTCACACACAGGCTGAGCTCCCCGACCCTTGCGTCCCGGCGCCAGGGCTCTGTTTGAGGCTGGAGTCCTCACACAGAGGCTGAGCTCTCCGACGCTTGCGTCCTGGTGCACAATTTGTGTGTCTTGGCGCAAGGGCTCCGTGTCAAGCCTATGGTATGGTGCACAGGTTGTGTGTCCCCAGTGCAACACGCTGGCTGCATCCTGATGCATGTGCTGCGTCTTAAGCCTGGGTCCTCGTGCACAGGTTGTGTGTCTGAAGCTGCACCCGGGCACCACGGCTACGTGACCAGCTTGTACCTACTTAGGTGGGGCTGCATCGTCTAGCTGGAGGTTCCAAGTGCATGCACAAAGCATGGGCTGCTGCCAGAGAGGAGTCATTGCTAGTTTATCAGCTCAGGCTTGTCGACTGTTATGTTCAACGTGAAAATATCACCGCATTGCTCCATGTAGAACTTGAAAAAGGCATGTGCATCCGGCTCGGCTCTCATCAACTCCTCGATGCCATCATAGTTCCTCGTGTCATCCATTTTCTCAAATATTATGTGCATTCGGCGATTGTACAGTGACGCAAACCTCTGCATTTGTAATTGTGCGGCCGGGTCCATTGCGCTTTGCTGGAGATACATGACAGGACAAGGCACCGCCTTAGGTCACTGTATAGACGCACTTGGCAGTCACTCATAGGTAGGTGTGCACAGCTCAGACCTAAACCCAGCCCACTCCGCAGGCTGCCCTATCGACCCTCGGCGTCAAGCTGCATGTGGCACCGACCGTCGCGGATCTCCACGGTTATGGCCATCCCACAAGTGGCAGTCTGACGGGCCTCAAGCTGTTCCGTGCCGTGGAGGCCTGCTCCGCCGCCGCCGCACCCTTCCTGCATGACGCGCCCCTCCTTCCCGACGCGCACATTGCACCGTCGCTGGTGATGCTGCACACAGTTCCTGGCTCTTCAGGAGGGCAGCAAGACATCAGCAAGATAGGCCACCAAGGCGCACCAACGGGTGTGTGGAGGGCTGACTGAGGTGTGAGATAGGGGGAGTGCAGCCACTGTTGTCTTTTGGTGAGTACTCAGTGCCATCGGAACACCTTTGGCAGTCAAGGCTCAATGTGAAGCATGAGTCCCGACACAGGCTGTGCGTCCTGAGGCAAGGCACAGTGTGCAGCCTGAGTCCCGACACACAGGCTGTGCGTCATGAGGCAAGGCTCAGTGTGCAATCTGAGTTCCGACACAGGTCATGAAGCAGGGCGCAGAGCACAGCATGTGTTTCGACGCAGGCTGTGCGTCATGAAGTAGGGCGCAGTGCACAGCTCGAGTCATGATAGAGGCTGTGCGTCCTGACGCAAAGCTGCACATGTGCGCAACCTAATCTGCAGGGTGTGTTTAGGACCCCGTTACGACTGCTTGCAATGCCTGTTGACAACCTGCTCCTACAGCGACCCATCACATTTCACGTTGTCATATTCAAATATTGTTGTCACCAACACTCTCCGATAGCTGTCTAAATGGCACAACAAATCTTGTTTTCCTCGCTATAAATTGCCGTGTGGGTCTGTGCTCATCCACAACTGCTTGTGTTTGCCCACTCAATAGGTTTTGGGGGGCTGCATGTTGCTCGATGCAGCCGGAAGCAGGTGGGCGGGGGAAGGCATCAGTCGTGATAGATGAACATTTATGCCTCGGAGTGCATGCAAGCCCCAAACCCGGCGATCTCAGCGCGCGCGCGCCTTATGGTGACTTGAGCGTGCGCACGCGCGCTGCATTGTGACGGTTACTTGGTCGTGATGCGCGAATGCTTTCAGTATCCCCTCGACATGGCTGTCAACAAGGGAGTCACAGCCTCCCTCAGAGAGGTCTGATGGACTAGGCTGGCAGTGTTTCTTTTTTGCAGCCTGACTCTATGTGCTTGATGCGGGAGCACGCATGGGCTGCTCTTGGCCATTGTCGGGGAGGTGTTGAGGTTAGGGCGAGGGTTGTGGAATGAGGCGCTGGCGAGGGCCTGGGTTGGCCAGTCGCAGCTTGCGTCATGACTCATAGGCGGCTCGGCACTCCGATACATATGGGCTCAGTGTGCAACCTAAGCCCTGGCACACAGGCTATGCATGATGCATCCTGATGGTTGGACTTAGTGCGCAGCCTGATTCTTGGCTCACAATCTCAGCGTCCTGACGCAAGGCTCTGTGCGCAGCCTGAGTCCTGGCGCACATGTTGTGCTTCCTGATGTAAGGCTCTGTGCCCAGCCTGAGTCCTGAAACACAGCATGTGCATCCAGACGCAAGGCTCTGTGCACAGCTTGAGTCTGGACTCAAAGGCTGTGCATCCAGACGCAAGGCTCTGTGCGCAGCTCGAGTCCTGAAACACAGCATGTGATTCCTGGCGCAAGGCTCTGTGCGCAGCCCGAGTCTTGAAACGCAGGCTGTGCTTCCTGGCGCAAGGTTCTGTGCACAGCCTGAGTCTTGAAACACAGGCTGTGCTTCCTAACGCAAGGTTCTGTGCGCAGCTTGAATCATGGCGCACATGCTGTGCTTCCTGATGCAAGGCTCTGTGCGCAGCCTGAGTCATGAAACACAGGCTGTGCTTCCTGACGCAAGGCTCTGTGCGCAGCCTGAGTCTTGAAACACAGGTTGTGCTTCCTGGTGCAAGGCTCTGTGCGCCGCCTTAGTTTAAAATCACATTATGTACTTCCTGACGCAAGGCTTTGTGCGCAGCCTGAGTCTTGAAACACATGCTGTGCTTCCTGGCGCAAGGCCTCACTCCGGACACATATACTATGTGCCGGGCCGACATGTTAGTGTGCAGCCGGAGTCCTGAGTCACTCCAGGCTGTGTGTCCTGCCGTATGGGCTCCGTTTGCAGCCTGGTTCCTGACTCATAGGCCGTGCTCCCCGAGTCTGGGCTCTGTTTGAGGCCTTAGTCCTCCTATACAGGCTATGCGTTTTGACACATGAGTCCGGGCGCAAGGCTCTGCGTGTAGCTTAGTCTGAACACAAAGGCTGTGCGTCTTGGCACATCTGCTATGTTTGAAAAATGAGTCCTTGCATGCATGCTGTGTTCTGACACACATGCTGCATGCATATTGGCTGCATCTTGCCGCGTGGCGCATGGGCTGTGTGTCGACTGTCAAGCATGAGTCCCTGTGCACATGCTGAACACTAGGTTGCGCCCGGGCACCATAACCATGTGACCAGCTTGTGCCTAGGTGGGCATGCATCGTCTTGCTGTAGGTGCCGAGTGCATACACAAGAACGGGATGCTGCAAGCAGGAGGCAATGCTAGTTCAGTAGCGCAGGCCTGTCGACTTTTATATTCCACGTGAAAATATCACCGCACTGCTCCATGTGGAACTTGAAGAAGGCATGTGCATCCGGCTCCGCTCTCATCAACTGCTCAATGCCATCATAGTTCCTCTCGTTGTCCATTTTCTCAAATAGTATGTGCATTCGGCGATTGTACAGTGGCTCGAACCTCTGCATTTGGAACTGTGTGGCAGGGTCCATCGTGCTTTGCTGGAGATACATTATAGGACAAGGCACCGCCTTAGGTCACCGAATAGACACACAGGGGCACTCACTCACAGGTAGGCAAGTGCGCACTCTATGCGCGTATGACTGTTGTGTGTTGGACGTCGCTGTGATTGCTAGCAATACCTGTTGACCAGCTGCCCCTAAAGGGTGACCCATCACATTTCACGTTGGTGTATACACAAATTGTTGGCATCAACAGTCCCCGATAACTGCCTAAAATGTCACAACATAGTTTGTTTTACTCGCT
The DNA here is from genome assembly GCA_037349105.1 of Limnomonas spitsbergensis. Taxonomy (NCBI): domain Eukaryota; kingdom Viridiplantae; phylum Chlorophyta; class Chlorophyceae; order Chlamydomonadales; genus Limnomonas; species Limnomonas spitsbergensis. The sequence continues at coordinate 75,342 of JAYJMM010000073.1, read as the reverse complement.
CAAGAATGCCATGTGGGCCGGCGCTCATCCACAACCGCTTGTGTTTGCCCACTGAACAGGTTTCGAAGGGATGCATGTCGCTGGGGCGCAGCCGGAGGCAGGTGGGTGGGGGAAAGGCATCAGTCGTGACAGATGTAGCCTCGGAGTGCGCGCTAGCCCCAACCCAGGTCATCTCTGCGCGTGCCCTGAGCGTGCGCGCGCGCGTCGCATGTTTTGCATGCGCGTGTGCATGCGTACGCGCGCGCCCCGCCGAAGGTGACCGTGTAGTTGGAATAAGTACCAATGTAGGCTGGGTAGACCGGAAGATCATACACCCGGGGCAACTGAATATCCCCTTTGTTTCAAACCTGTTTCATGGCACACATACATTAAGTGTCCCGGCGCACGGGTCGAGTTCTTGGGATGCTGCTCTTATGCATTGTGGCGGTGGGGCGGTGTTGACGTCAGAGCGCGGAATGTGGGATAAAGCGCTGGCGAGGGCCTCCCTGATCCCTGGCCCTCGTGCTGCCTGCCACTTCTTCACACACGCGTGCGTATCCTGTTGGGGCCTCCCCTCCCCACCCCACTCAGGCCTGAACCCTAAATTGTAAAAAGCCTAAACCCTGCCCACTCCCCCCGGCCGCCCTACTGCCCCTTGTGCTGCCCGCCACTTCCTCACACACCCGCGTGTCCCCTACTGGGGCATCCCCTTAAGCGATGCCTCTCCACCCCAGGCCTGAACCCTAAATTTTGACAGCCTAAACCCTGCCCACTTCCCCCAAGCCGCCCTACTACTGCCCCCGGCTTTGATTTGCATGCGGCGCCGACCCGTTGCGCATCTCCACGGACATGGCCCTCCCACAAGCGGTGGTGGGAACAGTCTTCTCAACTTCCAGCTGCACCCGCCTGCTACCGGCTGGACACTTCTCTTGCTGGTCACCTCCTCAAGGCGGATGAAAAGGCGAGGTCGTAACCTTATATTCCGCAGACCAATCATATGCAGAGGCGGCGGCGGCATTTGAGATTTTACCGCCTTGCATGAGGGAGTGGAGGCACGAAATAGCTGCAGCCAACAATGTATGCAAGGGCGGCATGGTGTGAGGACCACCTGATGGTGACAGGCAGTGACAAAGACTACGTGGTGCTTGGAAGGACAAGAGCTCACTTCCCAGGTGCATGCAACCAAACTGCAAATGACGTGAGCTTGGTTCGGGCTTACTTTCTACTTTCGAGGTGTGCCCGGCATAAGGTACGTGAAACGGACAACAATGGACCTTGGTGGAGGCTCTAGAGAATCGGTGGAGGTTCTGAGAGGGGTGGGGCTGAGGTAAGAGTAAAGTGGCAAGTTGGTGCAAATGGTGCAGGGTGGTGCAACTTGAAGAATACCCTTCCTCCATAACAGAAAAACGTTTCACACTGAAGTCAGTCGTGAATGGCCATGCCCTTTTTCAATTCACTCTCAGAGAGTCTAAGTGGTGCAGTTGGTGCAGTTGGTGCATGAGTAATAGGAGTGCCCTACCAAATGGTAGCATTTGCTTAGAATGAGAGCTAAGCAGCTTTGGTACCCCTACGGAGACAAGACCGCACCAAATGCACTAGATGGATGTCATCAGAGATGCTCGCTGTATGAGTGATGCATAAAAATCACGTGGTGTGTTAGGGTTTAGGGTTTAGGGTTTAGGGTTTACGATGCCGGTGTTTAGGGTGCGGGCTGCACCACAAGCGTGTAATGGTGGTTATGGGCCCCGGCTGTATCTACGATTATGGAGGGTGGGGGGGACTTTATATCGGTGGGTCTGCCCAGGTATGAACGGAGTTCTTTTGAAGTGGCTTCATTTAGATGACTTGGCTAGCAGCGAACGCTTGATGCGCTCGTGAGACCTCATTGTAACAGTAAGTCCGAACAATGCAAGTCGAAAGCCTGAACTGCTACATATGTGGACGTCTGAAATAGAACCTGAAAGTCAGGGTGCCCGGAGCAACCTTACGATAGGGAAGCTGTGCCTGCAATTACACTTTTCTAGCAGCAGCGACTGCATGTGACGAGTAACATTTTGAATCGCAGTTGTCATTGTCGCTTGCCGAACTTGCCGCATTGCTTTAGCGATATATATCGGGCCAAATCTGTATTGATCGACGAGCCAGACCAGGCATTCCTGGCAGTGACGAGTGTGCCAAGTGTGAACACAGTTTGAATTACTACAACGAGATCGCGGTGACGAGGCCAACGAGGACTGGTTGACGACGGTCGGTTGCTGGTCAGTTTGTACATCTTTTTTGGTGTCTTTAATCTATATGCGAGCCGTACACTGGCGACTTGTACATCTTTTTTGGCGTCTTGAATAATAGGCCGGGGCAATCAGTGCACTCTTCAGGGTGGGGTGGGGGGGCACCTGGTTACCTGGTGCAGATGGAAATACGGTTGAACGGTACCGTGAAATACGGCCAGGTGTCGGGTGGGTGTGCATTCACCGTGCCGCCTCTGTAATTTATAGACAAATGTGGCCCATATGGTGGGGCTTCGTTCCTGGATGCCGCTAACTTCAGACGGAACCCAAAGGGTCACACGCACGCGATTTGATGACGTCACTCTGACCTTGATACACTCTTTCGGGGATTTTCTTTTCTTCTGAATCACTAACCGTTCTGGTGTTTACGTGGTGGTTGTCACTGTGAAGTGAAGTTTTTACAGTTTTTACAGTCCAACAGAGCATCACACTTGATTCATGGGACATGTGCCCGTAAACCGGTACAGGCACTTGATACACTAGGACAGAAAGCGAAAACCAGTGACCCCCCTGGGCAAGCAACTAGCACACAACCACGACAGTGGCGTGGGAATGAACCCCATAGTGCAGAAGATAAGCCCCAGCCATAAAACATGACGTGGGTGCAAAAGAGTTCGATTGAGCACCGCCTAGAGAGTTAGGGGGGAGACAGGAATTTTTGGCAGAGTTTTGAGATGATTCTCTCTTTTCATCATACACTGAAAGATAAAACAACTAAATTTCTTCCAGAACACATATGCAGAATCCGCTGCATTTAGTTTGCCCCACACTCCATTTGCGTACCGTTTCATGGCCTCATCCTCGTCCTCTAGGAAATTATGGAAAGTAAGGTTAAACTGAAAGCGAAGGTCTGTATAGAACGGGCAGTAAATCATGTGAAGCTCATCCTCCCGACATTTAAGATTGCAACATCTACAAATCCTCTCGCTACGAGGCACACAGGGTTTCTCAAAGCGCCCCGTCTCAACATTCAGCCAATGCGACCCCATTCGATACCGGGCTACAGCAAAAATAATATTAGGCTTACTCAAATTGTACCAGAAAGTCTCCTGCACATCACGCTTAATTTGGAACCACTTAGAGAACGTAAACAATTTGAACCCCGAGCGTTCTGAGTCAGGAGTAGCACGTACTGACAGGGCCGTACGTGGCATGTCCCTGGAAATTTTGGAAAGCCACTGATCCCTAGCTGAATTCACAATGACCTCAATATCCAAAGAGGTATTGGCTGATGCAGTCAATAAATCAATACCCAGAGTCATCAATATCGTAGACAGAAAACCAGCCCAACAAAGTGAAGTGCCAGCCTTTGCCAAATCACAACTTTCCCGCATAGCCATTTTCACAAGGTCATTGTCAGGCCTCAGATTAATTCTATTCCAAAAACTCAGGGTCTGCTGAAAAAGACTTAAGATAAGGGGTTCACGGTGCAGTTCACTCATGAGAACATACTCGGCCACAGACTTGCGAAGACCCAGACACTGCCTAAGGAAACCCTTGTGAATTACCTCCAAATCTCTAGAGAAACCAGTATCTGTCAAGCCGACTCCTTTCGCAAGGAGACCTGGTCCCCAAATTTCACACCCATAAAACAGAATAGGCTTCACTAAAGAGTCAAAAAGATGACATTTAATGTGAACATTGTGTATGTCAAGCTCATGACATCTCCGGACCATGGCATACAAAGCTGCCCTCCCTTTGTTGACACAACGTCTACCTGCTCCCTTCATACCCTCTGCCTCATCAAATAACATACCCAAGTAGATGAAAAAGGGCTTAATATCAAGAACGCTTCCGTCATAAGACAGAGATGCCAAATGACGACAATATTTCTTGTTAAAAACAACTGCTTCAGATTTTTTTATATTGACTGTCAAGGCATTGTGGCGACAAAAAATATGGAGAGCATCAAGAAGTTTTTGCAGATCATCCGGCGATTCAGCGAATAACACCAGATCATCAGCATAAAGTAAAACTCTGACCAAAGCATGTGAAAGACGGGCGCCAATATCAGGGCACTCACTTGCGACAAACTTCTCGAAACGGTCGATAAACAGGCCAAACAATAGAGGGGACAGCGGGTCTCCTTGTTTAACACCCATAAAGGAGGAGAAACTATCTCCCAGTTTACCACCAACTCGTACACGGATTTTTACATCCTGATACATCTCCTTCAAACTTTCTAAAATCCGGCCGTGCACACCCATGCTCTGTAAACTCCGCCACAATAAATCTCTGTCAATGCAGTCATATGCCTTCCTAAAATCAATAAAAGCAGCAAACATCGTTTTTTTCTCCGAATGGTATTTTTCAATAATGTGGTTTAGAATGAAAGCATTATCAGGTGTTCCCCGTCCATGCCGAAAACCTGCCTGGCCATCGGCTCTGAAACCCTGACTTTCTGCCCAAGAATCAAGACGTTGCAATAAGACGAGGGAATATAATTTGGATAGGGCAGTTCCGACGGCAATACCCCTATAATCGTCTTTGATTGCAGGACTGCCCTTTGGCTTGGGTACCGGAACGAGTGCTCCGATGCCCCACTCCTTAGGGTAACCGTCTGCCAAAACTCTATTAAACAAAAACGTAATTTGATTTGCCAAAACATACTGCCGCTTCTCTTGAGAAAAAGCTCCCCTACGAGTCACAATAACCGCGTGTTTCAAAAACTCCATAGGAACACCATCAACACCCGCAGACTTTCCATTCACAGTCTTTTCCAAAGCTTTCACAATCTCGGCTTCCGTAAAAACACAATTTAGGTGCTCTGCTTGAGAAAGATGAACTTCTAAAGGAAGAGGAAATAAACACGCCTGAATAGTCTCATCCCCAGCTTTGTGGCAAGGCACATGCTCTGAAGGTTCAAACAGCTTTTTAAAGTATTCAGTCCAATCCCCCACATCTGTGAGGGGGCTGATCTTCCTGTTACTGCCATAAGCCGACCAAAAATTCTTAGGCTGGCACCGAAGATCTAACAGTAGATCCGCTGCTCGTACACCCTCCCATTCACGCTTGATAGCCTGCGTTATACGTCGATATTCCCTAATGGCCAACTTAACCTCTCCTGAACCAGCACCCCAAAACTGGGCAGCCAGTAAACAAGTTTTCCTAGCAGCTTTGCACCGGTCATCATACCAAGTATTGCAAAGCCTATCCTGCTTGATAACTTTAGACTCATTGGGATAGCAAGCAACTTTACCCTGCGATCTATGTAAATCCATAATGGCACACTCAATAGCGCGGCTAAAGTGTTGGGAGACTTCATGCACTGATGCATAAAGGTGATACATGGCTCCAAAATGTTCTGCCACCGAGGCAGACGTACATAAATTTGTAACGTAAAAGTCCCTACTATCCGGGTTCCATCTGTAAAGTACGTCACGAGCCTGCTTCATAGTCACATCGTTTCCCTGTAAGGTTCCTTTTTCCCTCCTAGCAAACACGGTTGGCTCCAAGGCGGGCCGGCTAACAGTAAGGAAAATAGGAACATGGTCAAACCTACCCCCATCAGCACGTGCAGGGGTACAGGCACATTGAGATACCTGCATATCACATCCAGGCTTGATGGCCCCTGTCATATCAAAAATAAGGGACGGGGTTGATATGAAATAGTCAATGACACTGCAAGCACCAGCATTCTTGCCATGTTGGAAATAGGTAAAAGTACCTTCAATATCCCCAGACAACCTTCCATTCAGGATAACCAAACCTTGATCTTTGCACATCTCTATCAATTTTTTCCCATTAGGATTAACCACCCCGTCCTCATTATGTCTAGGCGGGACAGCGCGCGCACACGCATGCACATTAATGGCGTCACACGGAATTGGCAAATTGGCTGCGCCCATACCTTCCCATTCTTGCATGTCTATGATGTCGCAGCGATCATCCACACATGCAGTCCTAGCGTTCAAATCCCCTGAGATCACAACCTCCCCCAGAGCAGAAAATTTGGAAACTGATTCTCTAAGAAAATCATAGTGGGCCGCAGCATCCAACCGGCCATTTTCATGTTTGAAATAGGAAGAATTCCCATGAGGCAGGTAACACGCACAAACATACAGATTGCAGGCCGGAATTCTAACCCAGGTCATTCCATATGAAGGGGAATCCTGCACTAAGGACACCGAAAGAGGCTGCCTAGCATAGACCGCAACTCCACCCGACCGTGCATCGTAAGTCCGTGCACTGCAAGAGACACATGCGAAACCAGATAGGTCAGGGACAACATCAGAGACGCAATGACCGGTGTGAGACAAAATAATTAAGTCTGCTTTTTCCCATATCTTCTGAAGATCAAGGCTCAGGTGCATTGAGCTAAGATGCCCCCCTATGTTCCAGCTCAGCACCCTCAAACCCTTCCTCTCTCTATAAGTCGTAGCATTAACCGGTTTACGGGTTACCCGCTAGATTGACTTCACCTCCTCTCCTCGGACAAATAAGCATGCCCGCTTGAAGTAAGCAGGTATCCCTTTCTCCTTAGCCGCTTTGAACTGCGGCCAGAGCTTACGGTGAACCTCTAGCTCCGCCGGGGTCAGAGTGTCCAGAATGGAAACCCCCGTCCGGTACAGATTCCGCCGGAGGTTGACCACATCCTCCGCCTCCCTAGCGCTGGACACAGAGAACTTGATTTTCCGCAACTGATCACCACCCGTTCCCACCCGCTGTGCATCACGAACACCGATCCTCAAGCCAAACAGCTGAAATACCGCATTGTGGACCCGGTGTGCGGTCTCTGCTTGGCCCTCGTGCGGGCTCTCCGCTAAACCGGTGATTGTGAACTGCATGCTGGAGTTGCCACTGCCCGCGTTCCCGCCGCCACGGCCGCATACGGCGGCCGCTCGCACCCCTGCGGCCTCCACCTCCTTCACCGCTGCTGCCAGCTTCTCAGCCACAACGGCCTTGAAAGCCTCCATCTCAAAGCCGGGTGGCGCCGCGGGCCTGGAGGCCCATGCCGATGGGGGCGCCAGGGCCACCTCAGCCTCCTTTTTCATCTTCCACTGCAGAAGCTCGGCCATGCTGTCACTCATGCTCTGGGCTGAAACGTCCCACTAAACATTCCCGACCTCCTCAAATGGCACAGCGTCAATTTGACTCATTCGTGATTTCCATGTGTGCCAACGACCATGCAACCGTTTTTGTTGCTCCACTCGGCAGCTGTTTCACACGGCCGCATACTTCTTATGACAGCGGCTGACGCATCATAGCACATCTCAAAGCGGGTAAGGCTTGTGTGGCAATATATGTGAGGCACAGTACAATCCTTCGCATGCATGCTAGCCACCAAACTCGTTTGCGAGCGAGGGCAGGGCCGAACACTCCCTCGTGCCACATCAGTGGTGCACATCGCTGTCAGGACCAATGAACGCTCATTGACGGGCAGACGCAGGGCCTCAACTCGGTTGCCGTGTTCAATGTGCCGGAGCTGCTGTCTGCCTACTCAGTTGCGGTCACCGTACCGTGGGCGTCCGGTACAGTACGAGAGAAGCCCCAACAACAGGTCTGGACCTGTTAGCCTGGCATATCTGGGCCAAGCTGCCAGGAGGCCTGCATGGCAGCATTTAGATAGATACACTGGGGAAACGGGGACACGGGTACACGGGTACACAGTCTGGCAGACGAAGTTGTTCATGGAGGCCTCACCATGCTCGAGGGGGGAGCGCATTTGGGCTGCTTGTGGCCCTAGTCAGTTCTGTGGTGAAGACTACGGCGCAGTGTAATTATTGTGGAACCCGCGGGAATTTCTGCGGTGACTACCCTTTCACATTTTTCACCACCCATGTTTCACATGTTTCACACAGAATTGGAAAGTTCCGTGCCCCTCGGGAAGGGGAGGCAAGGTATGTGTTTTTTCTTTTTTTAGTGAAACAAGTGAAACAGGATGAAACAGGGGAGGGAGGGTCAGGGAGTAGGTGTGACGCCCGGGTGGCGAAGGCCCTGAGGTAATCTGTATGAGGTAGTCTGATGGGTGACGGGCGACGCCCAATGCCCTCATACCCCTGCACAGTACCAGGATTCTTGAGTAGGCGCACAGGCTTCTTAATGACCCCCTTGTGTCTCGTCGGACCTGCCGCCAGCTCCTTGGCATCCATCTAATTTCCATATTTCCTCTTGTCCAGTTATTATATGCCAGCACCAGATCTGAGGTAGATCTGAGCCAGATCTGAGCCACTCACTTTGCGAACGGGTGACATTTCACAGCGTTCATATTCTCGTCATAAAGCCCCTCCCATCCCCAAACTGCCTGCTCAATTGGCCTCGTTTATCCTGCTTTCCGCTATGGCCATATGATGGTCTTGGCAGTCCCCGGTAGGATTTCGAGGGAAAGCTAGAAGCTCTGCTGGTGTGTCACCATACATAGGTTCCTTGGGCTGAAATTAAAATTGACTAGCGTGATTTCAGGACAGGCCGAGGTCCATGAAAAAAGCAACAGATCTACCGCTTTCAGGTTCCATGACAGCATCACACCTCCGGCATCCCATTGTCAATTGCTTTCCCACACACCGCAAGATAGTGTCTCCCCCCGCTCCCAAGCTCCGCCACTCTCCATATGCCCACCTCCTCCGTCTTGTAACCGTGTAACCGCTGCAAACAAACTCTTTTGGAATTCAGAGCCCTTTTACACATTTCTCTGAAGTCCCTATTTTGCGGTTACATCTTTACTTAAAAATTAAGAAGCTTCCTAAGCAATACCATCTTTCAGTGTCAAAGAGGTGACCAGCCAACAAAAAAATCACACATGCCCCGGTGTAACCGCAAATTCCTGACCCCGTCCCAGGCCTCTTGATCAGGGTTGAGCTATTTTCGTGACCTGTAGCATGTTGTCTGTTTGAAGAGGGTGAGAACGTATGCAAACGAGTTGTACCCCCGGGAAAATCCTGTACACATTTTACAAATTTCCATACCCTGGCTCGACCCTCGCAGGTACTTCCTGAGCAAAAAGAGGGCGCAGCCCGTAGGCACGGGGCGCAGGCACGGGGCGCAGGCACGGGGCGCAGGCAGACTCCCAGCCTCTGCCCAACGGGCTGTGTGAATGAGATGCCCTTTGACTGGTGGTCAACATGGTCTTTGCAGCCCCACATGTCGCCTCAGACTTTTCACTTGAGCTCGCTGAAGTTTGCTTCTTTCCATCTGGTCGCCTGGTATTTTGTGAGGGCAGTGGGCAGTTCTTCTTGTCACTCAAGCTTGTGGCTTGAAGCTTTGACTGCGAGCTGCTGTTTATGTTTTCTTCATTTCGTGGGCTTTGCTGTGGGAGTGTCGGGTTCTGGTCCGCCAAAAGCTGGCTTGCGCTCTGACGACGGGTGCAGCCTCTCAATGCTTGGCCCAGCTGGGTAGCCTACTGCGTGCTGTGATAGCCAGAGGGGGTAGGGTTTGAAAAAGTGTGGCCTGCTTACCATGCAGGAACCAAGCATTCAGTGACTCAAATTTATACAATTTTTATTTTATGGTTCCTCAGGGGGCGCTTCACTTCATTTTCCTTAGGACAACTTGGCTGAGCCTGCAGCTGTCTGCTTTTGAGGCGCGTGCTGTGTGCTTTCTAGTTCTAAGAGGACAGCTTGCATTGGCAGATATTACTTGGCATATGCTCAATAAGGTTAGCACGGGCATTTCCCGCCGTGCTTAATTTTCCTGAATTTGCCTATGAAGTGAGAAGGCCCTATCTGCTATGCCTCATTCGAGGGCAGGTGATAGCGCACAGTATTGGCTTTTATGTGCAAGAGACCAAAGACAATCAGCGCAAGGCTGGCAAATCTCTGACACAAAGTGTGACCTCTGCCCCAAAGCAGTGCACCACACCTCGCTCAAAAAAATTGAATTCCAGGAAATGAGACACAAGGCTCCAACACAGAAATGCTGCACGTGCCCATGAAGCTCCCAAGCAGTGAAGTAAAAATACATTGACACCATTCCAAACAAAGCCCAGCTGAAAAAGTAAGCGAGGTAAACGCCCGGACAGAACTTTCCCGGGGGTACGAGAGGTACCAAGCATTCCTCTGCTCCACACCTCTGGAAGTAAGTAGGTGCCACATACCATACACGGTTACAAGACGGTGGAGGTGGGCATATGGAGAGTGGCAGAGCTTAGGAGGGGGGGAAGACACTATCTTGCAGTGTGTGGGAAAGCAATTGATAATGGGAGGCCGGAGGTGTGTCGCTGTCATGGAACCCGAAAGCGGTAGGTCTGTTGCTTTTATCATGGACCTCGGCCTGTCCCAATTACACGGTAGTCAATTTAAATTTTAGCCCAAGGGACCTAGGCATGGTGACACACCTGCAGAGCTTCCAGTTTTCCCCCCGAAACCCGGGGACTGCCAAGACCGTCATACGGCCATGGCAGAAAGCAAGAGAAACGAGGCAAATTAAGCAGGCAGTTTCAGTGGTGAGGGGCATTATGCAGAGAATATGAAGGCTGCGGAGTGTCCCCCGATCTCAAAGTGTGTGGCTCAGATCTTTGAGCTCCTTCTCTATTTTCCTGTCTTCTAGGTTTTCCTAGGTTCGGTTCTGTAGGGATAACGGTTGCTCAGCGGCTGGCCACCTGGTGTACCCCCTCGATACCAATATTTAATCTCCCGCCCACCCTCGGAGTAACTGACTCCCAACTGAAAGTACTGGGCTGCCTGGTATGGGGATCATGCATGCCATAAATGGTGCCAAACGAAAGCTAACATCAAGGGCAATCCGTCAGTACCATCCCGTGGTAATCCGATGCCTAGAAAAAATATACAAAAAAACCAATCCAGGCCGCCCCCCCCCCCAAAAAATCCAGTATTTTGCCCGACTATATATTTTTTCCTAATGGCAGAAAAATAAAGTAAGACCAGTTGCTGTCATCAAGCTTTTCAAAGTTAAGAGCCCGGTGTCTCCACAGTTTTAATCTGCCCCTGCCTCGAATGTAGCCAATACTACATAATTCTCTTATTCTAAGCGCAACCCTTGTCTGACACCCTGATACCCTTGATGTCAGTGTGTCCCACACAAAAAAGGTGGTCACACCTACGGACCCATCCCACACAAATTGTGTACAACCCTGTCACCACTTTACTTGGCCCCCCCCCACGTCCTTTTCAAAAGTTTAGCAACTGTGATAAAACTGCCTGCCCATCCAAATGCAGCAGGAACTAAATCACTATCCTCTCTTCTGCAACATGCACCCCTCCGGTGCCCATGCACCCCTCAATTGCACCTCCCTCAGGTCCCTGACTCCCTGCCAGACCTTTAAGATGCGCGCGTGCAAGCGCGCGCAACAGGTCCAGACACCCACTCGGGACGCTTCCGCCGGGCGGCAGCCATTACTATTCTAAGCACAACCCTTGTCTGCCAATGGCTGAAGCACTCCCAGGCGCAGATCAGCCCTCGCTGAGTGATGCCTCACTTCACTCAGCGCGGGCTGGCCTGCGCTACAAGCTCGGTGTAAGCCGCCTCCCAAACCCGCGGCGAGTTCTGCCTCTTTCCGTCGGGCGTCTTCGCTGCAGTTAACGTCACGACCACAAGCATGCCGTCAAAATCGTACTTGAGGTCCCCCCCCATTTTTGAGGTTGCGTCTCGGGCCGCCGCAACGCCCATCCCGTTCCCTTCGAAGATGCGGTTCTTGGAGATGCCAATCCCATCAGGACGGCGGAATTCCCGCATCCACCTGCAGGGTTAGGGAAAGCATCATTAATAATATTAAGATGAGGGTGCAACATGGCTTTCAGCCACGGTCAAACCTGGACCGGCACGGAAACAAGCCCAAACAACAGGGCTACCACTCCAGGGCAAGTAGCTGAATTGTGGCTGAAATATAGCCGAAGAAAACAACTTGGTGCAGCCACAGGGTAATGAGAAATGGCCTTACTTGGCGAGGGTAGGGTTCCGCGGGAAGCTGCTCCTTGTCGCTCCGATGTTGGAGGGGGTGATGCCAGGCAGAAAGTTGCCAGGCACAAGAATGGTCAAGGACGAGTGTCGGAGTTGGACAGTGACGCGGGGGCTCTCCTGCGGGGGAGGGCACACACATCTCACACCCAGCGCCCAGTGTTTTGCACATCCCCGACAAGTGTCCTGAAAAAGACACAGAAGCAACCATGGCCGCCTCTCACCTCCAACATCGTCCGGTGAACAAGGGCGTTGACCAGCAGCTCCCTCACAGCCAGAGGAGAAAACTGGTGCTGGTGAGAGGCGTTGACCTTGATAAGATTGCCGCTGTCACTCCGCTCCGCCGAAACCTCATATCGGCTGGCTGACAGGATGTCCACGAACCTGACCGCTTCATCGATCTGGGGGGACAATGCAATGTAGTTCTGCCGAGTGTGGTGAATAGAGCTGGTTTTTTAGGCTGCGAGGCCACCAAAGGCATGCTGCCCCTAGTGCACGGTTGCATAAATAAATGTATACGCCCTAGGGCGTAGGTTTAGGAAGCCACTCATGGCAATCAAGATTGGCCAACATATACAGGCCCAAGCAGGATGGCTGGCTGCTTACGGAGGTCGGAAGGTAGCTGAGCTGTCGCCGAGCCATATGAGAAAAAAAACTTTTGGTGACAGGGCATACAAGAACAACCAACAATCCTCTCACCCTACCATGTAAGCCCACCAGATGCAGAGCACCTCCAAGCATTAATAGCTCCCTTTCCCTTCGCCAACATTTCTCCCCTCATCACCTGATGGATGGCATCGCCCTGGATGTCGAAGAATTTCTGCAGGGTGTCAATGCCGTTGATTCTCGAATATACTTGAAACTGAAAATACAGGCGGCAAGTTATCTCAACGACCGGGTAGCAGGCACCAGGCGGTGTCGTCATCTCGGACAGATGGAACACTTCAATATGAGGTAGCACCGGCACATGAGATGACCACGCATGCATCGCCCACTGAAAAAAATGTAGCATCTGAGCGGCATGGGATGTTTTTTGTTTGTTTTTTGTTTACATTAATTTTAAATACAGGTTTTTCCACAGAGAGACTGGATGTGCTGGCTCACCAAGATGCAGTAATGCCCGCACCCCCCTAGCTGCTGCCAGACGAGGTCGTCCTTGCACAGCAGCAGCAGTCCAGCAACGGTCAGGCAAACCTCCCCCGCCTCCGTCACAGTCGCCAACAGCAGATTGCAGAGTGTCTGGCTCATTCCATCCTCTGAGAGGAAAACAGGGTAGGTGGGGGGTAAGGGCAAGCTCCAGCAGGTGCATCGAGGACGAGAGCAATTAGCGTTGCAGACAGTTTTTGCAACCTTTTGAGCTGGCAAACGAACCCCATCCGGCCAGACAGCCGGTGTGTTTGAGAAGAGGTAGGGGGCACACTAGCTCGTGCGTTGAGGGCAGCGGGGAGAGGGATGAGCGGGTAGGGAATTAAGACATTGGCGGTAATGACTATTTTCGTACAAGATTCATATTCAGTCTACATAGTTCTCAACTGCAAGCGGGCCGCCCCGCACGTTGCAAAGGCCCAATTTAGGACCCCCAAAGCATAAGCCAAGCACAAATGGATCTTACCATCAAGCTTCGCCAGGTTCCCAAGGGCGATGCGGTCCAGTTTCTGCGTGTCCAGAAACATGGACACTGTCGCTCCCGGCACCACCCGCACATCGCCTGCGAGACTGCCCCCTTGGATGATGCGCCAGGCCTGCTGCATTTCCCCCGCAACGGCGCCTTCCAACTTGACGGTGCTGTCGCCGTTCCTCTGAAAAATGAAGCGGTCCTTGCCCTTGCCTGCTTCTGACAGCTGCAATCCTGGGGGGACGTCAACAACCACCAGCTCGCAGCTCTCCGATGAGGACGAGGCGTAGTTCATGGCGCTGATGGAGATCTTGCAGGGCGGAAATGTGTTGTTCTGCATTGCTTGCAAGATCCACTTGATCAGCTTCGCAGGATCGCAAGGCACCCCCACAATCTTCCTGGTCTTGTCCTGGACCCCGCATATGAGGACGCCGCCGCAAGTGGTGTTGGAGAAGCCGCTGACAGCTTTCGCAATTGCGGCCTGGTCCCAGTCAATCTCGTCACCTTTCATTTTGATCTGAAGATAAGCACACAACGCAAGTTGTTGGACAACATACTACATGTGGCGCCAATCAGCTTGGCTTCTTTTTCTGTTACGCCGCCTACGGCGGGTCCTCCAAAGAGCCCCTTCGACGCCAGACCTGGACCGGCAGGCAGAGGCCACAACATGGGGTGGCCATGCTCAAGACGTATGGATGGAGACCAAAACGTAGCTGAACCTGAAGCTGAATTGCAGCCGAGCCCACGAAAAAAGAACATTGGCGACAATTGACAAAATATGATTGCCTAGCCCGGCTCACCTCCTTTAAATCCATGACGGAGGACTCTTCATTCAACAAAAGTAGCCGCACTTCTCCCTCTGTCAAGGTTGCCCCTCCCTTGAAGGCCCCCAGCCGCGCGGACCGCATTTGGAGTCGGTGCTCGTCAGAAATTACATATTGGCCTGCATGTAAGCACCACAATAAAAAGGGAGTTCATGTGCAGGTGGGACCGGGTGATACGCAACCTTAGGTGGGAGAGGCAGGAGGGCAGTAACGAGGGTGTCAGCACCAGCAGGGTGGTGCTCCATGGGCTCGAATATCATTTTTGTGGGGGGGGGAAATAGAAATGTATTCGGAGGCATTGAGGGATCAAGCATCTCTTGCGCCACACCGGCTCTACCAGCAGAAGGCCAAATGCAATGCCCCTCTCTCCCAAAAGGAGTAGGGTTCGGGGAGCGCACAGGTCAGCAACATTACGGAGCGCAGGGTGAAAAGCGAGTTGATGCGGCCTCCGGCCGGTGGTCCAGGCAGCATGCCTGGCCACACCAAGGGCCTCCAGCTGGAGGCCGCAGTGTAGCTGAAATGTAGCTCAAGGTCGCTAAAATAAACACTCCATGGGAACGCATGGAGCATGCGCGCATGGCCGTATGGTGCCACTGGCTGAGCACTTGGCCCCGCCTCCCACTGTCAACAATGTGCGACCAGGCACATGCATGAGGACAGCGGGGCGCATCACTGCAGCCCTCTCCAAAAATGCAATTCCCCTCCGAGGGCCTTTGGGCCCGCGACGCATTGCATAACATTGCGCCAGGCACTTCAGTCAGCATGACACAACATGCGAAAAGCAGCATGCCTTGCCACATCTGGGGTCCGCGTGCCCCTGTGTGTGTTCCCCCCCAGGAAGGAAGCAAGCATGGCCTACATCAGTTTTTTAGTAATGAGGCTCAGCTACTTTCGCCTTTAAGGGCTGGGCAGCAGCAAGAATCCGTCATTTTTTGACCCTTCGCCAGTGTGCAATGGGAGGTGGGGGGGGAGACGGGCAGGGCGAGAGGAGCACCCCCACCGCCACTTCAGTCAGCATGACACAACATGCAAAAAGCAGCATGCCTTGCCACATCTGGGGTCCGCGTGCCCCTGTGTGTTCCCCCCCAGGAAGGAAGCAAGCATGGCCTACATCAGTTTTTTAGTAATGAGGCTCAGCTACTGGACAGCTACACTCCAGCCGGTGGCCGGTCTAGGTTTCGGGCCTAACTGGCCCTTGGCGGACGCGGGGCGGCTTGCCAAAGGTGGTCTAACTGTACTCAGGAGGGCGGGGGACCACAGCAAGAGGCCAAGCCATAGCTGAAGTACATTTCATGTGCATCTGACCCTCGCAAAATATAAGGCTACAGATCAGCTACACTACATCCCTTCACTCAGACCTCCAGCCGGAGTGCCCAAAATGCGACCAGGCATGCTACGTGGGCCTAAGAGCTCGCCACCCCTAGCATGGGCCTAGTTATGTTCAGCTATTTATCAGCTACTTGCCGGCTCCAGGTATGACGGCCCAAGGCTAAGGCTGCATGCTAGGCTACATAAAAGGAAGGGCAGGGGAAGGCAGTGAGCCGCATGCATGCACCCATCGACGCTGCTTGGGACGGTCAATGTTCGGACCTTCAGCTCGCGGGTTAGGCTGCAGAATACGTCTTTGTAGCACAATTAAATAAAATTATGAACGAAAACGAGGGGAGGGAGTCAGCTGCCGAAGGCCTAAGCAGACACCTGGGGCATCTGGCCAGAGGCCGGAGTGTAGCTGTATACCAAGTGATGCATACAGCACAACTGGGCGGGACGGGGGGCCACAAGGACGGTACAAACCAGGGGCGGCACACACAGTTTGCTGCCGCAAAAAGGTAGGGTGCAGGGAGGGCAGGGAGCAGGGAGGAGCAGGGTGCAGGGAGAGGCGGGGGGCTTCTGCGCTCACGCCATGCCCTCCCTGCACCCAGCCCCGCCCTGCACCCTACACTTAAATGGCAGCCAACCGTGTGTGCCACCCCTTGGTTGTACTGTGCAGGCGGGCCCTAAGGGGCCCGGGGATAGGGCAGGCTGGAAGGGCCTTCAGCATTTTTTTTAGCAAGGTTCAGCTACTTGTCAGCTATTTATCGGCTACACTCCGGCCTCCAGATGTGACCAGGCGGCTGCAGATGTGACCAGGCGGGTTGAGCATAGGCTGGCCTCATGTGCGGACAGGTATCAAGCGTATATATATAAGCAGGAGGGCAGCCAGGGGGGTAGGAGGGCTGAGGGCGGTCAAGCGCGGCCGGGCACGGAAAGAGGGGCTGCTGCACGCAGTCAGACACTCAAGGCCTGCCAAAGGTGGTCTGGCAATCATGCACCCCGCACGGTGTGCAGGGGGCGGGGCAAGGCTGGGGAGCTGCCAGGAAGCTGCCTTCGCTGGCTGGCACACGGCCAGTGCGCCAGCCAGGTCCCTGTCCCGGCCTTGATGGGTCACACTTGGTTGAGGATCTACCCCTTCCTCCATACCCATCCCTCCCATGTGGCCCCAATCATTGGCGGCTACGGGACGGCCTGCCAAATATGCCTTATTATTGGAGAAACAATTAATAAATAAATGCATGAGGCGCCACTTGCCTACACTTTTAGCTTCATATGTGGCCGCTACAATACATGGCGCCACTGTGCCAGGTCATGGTGGCTGGGCCATCCTTGGTGCGGTGCATCCTCCCGACCCCTCCCGACCCCACACTCCAGAGCCCGCCTGTGTGAGTTCAGGTATAAGGCTGGTGAAGGACAGGAGGGGGGGGGACACGGGGGGAATGGATACTACCAGAGATCCCAAGAAAGTACTGAGAAAACACACCTCCCTCCCCCTCACCTGCAGGATGATCGAGAGAATAGATGGAGCAGTAGGTGATGTTGGCGTGGTTGAGGGTGTGGTAGATGGTGTGATAGATGGCGATGCAGATGGGTGGAGGGTGTGGTAGATGGCGAGGTGGATGTTGTTGAAGTGGATGGTGTTGCAGAAGAAATGGCCGAGGCGCAGCAGACAGCGAGTGGTACATAAAGGCAAGGGAGAGGCATGTTTGTACTAGATTCAAAACATGGAAGACGCACTTTATGGCAGACATAGGGAAGACATCATATTGTCGGGTGAAGATCTCTTGAACACCTGAGGGGCATCCCACTCCCAAAAGAGCAGGGCCCGGGGAGCACAAGGGTCAGCATTACGCATTGCGACGTAGAAAGCGGGGCTGCAACACGAGTGTCAGGGTGTCAGGGTGCCACGGTGCCAGGGTGTGAGGGTGCCAGAGGACCATGATGTCAGGATGTCAGGGTGTCAGGGTGCCAGGATGCCAGGGTGTCAGGGAGTCAGGGTGCCACGGTCCGTTAGCTACCTGCCCCTCAGCCAGCTCTTCGCCCCTAGTGAGGCGCAGCAGTTTGGGAGGCAGGGATTTCTGCCAATGAAATGAATCACCTGTTGTTAGCGGCCACAATGGACGTCGCTCCAGTGCCGGGGCCCAGTGTGTTCAATTGCTGACAACAGTGAAACGGACCCCACCCCTCCCACCCCACCCTAGATCCCCTCCCTGCGCCCACCTGCCGCCGCCGCCGCCGGCTGCACCGCTGCCGCTGCAATCACGATGAAACAAAATGTCAGGAAATAATTAAAATAGCAAAGCCAGGCAGTAGGTTATCTGTGCCCAGCTGCATGGGCCGCATGCACATGTGCATGGGTCGTGTGGGCGAGGCAGGGAAGGGGTAGCAGTGGAGGTTGAGAGGTAAGGGGGAGGGCTGGGGTTCTTGGGAGCTCATGCGGGGGGACATTCAAAGCGGGTTGCAGCTCTCAGCCCTGCGATCCCAGTGAGTCGCAGCGGTATGTTGCTCAGCTGGGATGGCGGCAGCAGTAGGGAGGGGTTGGCGTGAGGCAAGACACTCGCAGGGGTGCATGCGGTTTGAACGCACGAGTCTCAGGGGGGTGCGCTGCCCCACCCCGGGGACTGGGCTACGCGTCTGTGCGCAGCCCCACCTTGCACTCCTCTGTGGGCAAGGAGGGGCTGGAGAACTGCTGGGGGCTGGGAGGGATGTACCCTGCAGAGTCTGGCAAGCTCCGGGGCCAAGATAGCCCACACCCAAGCATGGGAGGGGCGGGCGTGCAAGCCATGGAAACCGGGGCGCTAGCTACTACATGCAGTCGCCCTCAGGGGGCGAGGGGGGACGCTGCCCTACCCCAGGGATTCGGATGCGCGCCTGTGCGCAGCGCGCCATGCGTTTCCCATGAGCTCCACCATGCGCTGCCCCACCGCATCCACTGCCCGTATCCTTCTTGCCAGCCACGCTGCTTGGGCCGGTCAAGAGAGGCCGATGTTCATCAGTATATTTTATTGAGGAACAGCTACACTTTAGGTACATCTCTGCTAACACTCCGGCCTCTGGCCGTAGGTCTCAGGTATGGAAATGCAGCTCTGTACGCATGGCATAAGGCCTACTGGATGCACAATGCGTGGCATTGCAGCCGGGGGGCAGGGGGGACAGCATTGAGGGTGGCAGCAGCAGGGTGGTGCTCTAGAGACTCGCAGTGACATGACTTGTGACAGCACATGTAGTGGGGGCACAGGGGGAGGGGACTGCGTCCCCAAATCAATGGCCGGCTGAGTTCAGTTCACCTCAGTTGAGTTCAGTTCTGTTCAGCTACAGTTTCAGCTAAATTCCGGCCTCATGGCCCTCGTGCGTGACCAAACATGCAGCCCAAGACACATGCTTGGCCACACATGGGGTGAACGAAGGCCAAGGCTACATAAAGGGCAGGACGGACAGGGAGGGCACGTGAGCCCCATGAGCGGGGCACGCGGAGGGCCCCCCATGCACCCCCAGGTGTGGAATGCAGCTCTGTACCAATGGCATAAGGCCTGTTGGATGCACGATGCGAGGCATTGCGTGCCGGCAAGGCAGCATGGAGCGCACGAGTTCACATGGGAGGGGCGGGCGTGCGGCATGGCACGGAAAGAGGGGTGCTGGCTGCTGCACGCAGTTGCGCATTCATCCGCGGGGCTCCAAATGCGGAGGGGTGGGGCAGTTTCGGGAAAAGAGACAGGCGGTAGCATGGGAGCGATAGGCGTGAGTCAGGCCTGTTCACAGGGCTCTGACCATGCACATGCATGACCAGATGGAGGAAACAGAGGCGCACCACTGCAGCCATCTGCGCAACTGTGAGTTCCCTGTCGTGGCCCTTGGGCCCACGACGCAGCCAGGGCGGCAGGAGGGCACATGGGGGCAGGAGGGCCGCATGCCGGAGGGCATGCCGGCAGGGGGGGCTGGCAGCAGCAAGGAGGGGCGGGGGAACTCTTAAGGAAGTGAAGGCGGTGCGCGCGGTGCCTCCGGCAGGCGTGCTCAGGTGGTGCAAAAGCTGTAAGGGTCAAAGCGGTTGGCATGCTGCACCCTGTGGCGAGAAACACAGGCAGGGGAACCGGCCCGACAAGCACGGCAGCTCTGAAACCTGAATTGGCTTCCGGCCGAAGGCATGCATGCATGATGGAGCCCCTGCATAATAGAAATACCAATACCTTGGGACCCCTACCCTAGCCTCATAAGCACCGAAACTCCCCTAGCATGGGCTTCTGAATGGGCAAACGCAGCACAGGGCACAGGCATCCGTGCATGGCCGGGTCTGTGAGTTGGCTGGCGGTACCCCCATGCAGCCTGCCATGTCCCTACCCCGCCATGCATTTCCGCATGCACCCTCAAGCAGCCCCATAGGCAGCGTGCAGACAGAGGGTGCTGAGAGCAGCAAGCGGGTGCACTCTATGCCCCACGCACTCCCATGCACACGCCCCTTCATGCGCAATGCCATGAGACAAGACCGCACCAGCGATCAGGCTGTTGAGATAGGCGATAGCAATGGCGTTGTCTTGTTTGAGGAAGAAAGAGCGTTGCACAAACTCAGTCTTCCCGTCCAAGGCCTGTACAGCCATGGCTTCCCAGTCAGCTGGTAACCCTTGTGTCTGGGCCAGGGAAGAAACCCTGGCCAGCAGATTGTCGATGGTGAATTCCATTTCGTGTTTTGGAGGACCTGCGAATTGCAGCAAAGGCGTCACAGAGTCAAAATCATGCGAAGAGAGACATTTACATAAAAGCCAGGAAACACTGCTCCCCAACTGAACGCAATGAGCTCTCATATGCTGGACCCCGTTCCGTCGCCCAATTCGTGGACTCCAAACATGCACCTGATTCGAGAAGGAGAGCCCTACGGTCTCTCATTCCACATAAGTGAAACTCTCTCAAATACCATTGAAACCAGACCAACTGGCTGGCAACTACAACTTCTGTGTGAGAGGACCTTGGCAAGTGCGTGTTGCGAAGTAGGCGACGCGTTGTTTAGATTTCGATATAGGAGACGCTTTGGGTTCGGACGTAAAAATCAACATGGCCACGTACCATGAGACAGGGCGCAGGCAGAAGCCAGAGAATGCACATTGCCGCTATCCAACAGCCTATTACTCGACGGCCAAAACGGCCATGATCAATGCTGCAAAGAGTTGCAATGCGACTGGTTCGGGCAAGAAAAACAGTTCCTATTTTCCTCACAAACAGCACCCTCACCAGGAAGAATACTTCGATGCGGCAGAACTCGTGGGCCGAGGCCACCCTAAAGCTGCGAACTCCCGAGTTGAGAGGTGGGGATGATGTGTCTGAATCAAAAGCAGGGTATGTGCCCCCGGGGTCTAGGCAGTAAAGTAGGCAAGTCACCTCTGGTATGAACAGGGGCAAAAAGGGAAGAAGTTGCAAGATGTCACTGAGACCTCTTTTGAAAATATATATCGTGCCAGAGTCAATACCGCGTCTCCCCAGTTAATACACATCCAATTCAGGCTCATACCCAATGCTTTCAACATGAGTACGCACAGGACCTTTCGTGTCTGTCCCAACAAGGGGAAGAATGCAGGCCAGTCATAAAGGACCTTGCAATTTAATCTCCTTTGGAACGGTAATCTGTGACCTGGAGCTGCAGCTGGGATACGATTCCACTGACATCACGCCACAGGAACTGCAGCGGGTCGTCATCGATGCCATTGTGGAGCCATGGCAGCTGTGCAAAGGCAGCATCAAGGGGCCCAGCTGTCCAGCGAAACAGCTCTTGAATGGGTCCTTCATCTTTGAGCTGTGCAGTGTCAAGTCCAGCAGACACCAGAGCACGTCCGACTGGGACGAAGCTTTGCATTTCGTGAAAGTGCAGAGGTGGGACCCAATGTTGTTGCATGGGGAAGCAGCACATCCTCGCAAGTGTCCTAGCTGCTCTGGGAAGCTGGACGGCCATGGGTCGGGCGACACAGCGAAGCTCGTCAAAGGTCTTGGTGCTGAGGACCTTGACACGTACCTTGTCTGTCGGCGCTGGTACTGCAAGTCCTGCAAGAAAGCATACTCCGACGTAGACCCGGAGATGAGGAGCCTGCTCCCGGCTGCTGTGGCTCACAGCTTCCCCTTCAAGGTCTTCCAATCTGCCAATGCTGGTTTGACCAACACAGCAGCCCTGTACTTCAGTGCAGGATCTTGCAACGGCAGCAGCACTGCCCACATGGTCCGCGTCGCCAATGACATGCGCATGCGCTCCTGGGCTCACGCTTTTATTGAGCATGCAGAGCGGAAGAAGGCCATGGCCAAAGCTACCATGATCTCCAGGCCAGAGGTGCATAGGGTTGAACATAAAGCTAGCATGCTTTGATTTGTTACAGTCTGTGCTTTATGATTGGATACAAGCATGCATGGCAAATGCAACTGCTCTGATTTGATACAGCATGTGCTTTATAATTAGGTGCAAGCATGCATAGCAAATGCAACTGCTCTGATTGATACAGTTTGTGCTTTATGATTGGATACAAGCATGCATGGCAAATGCAACTGCTCTGATTTGAGAACTGAAGACAGGACAACTGCGTGTGCCGGGGAGCGCGACTACAGTTGCTATGACCTTCCTCTGATGGTGACTGCCAATACTGCAGCCCAGTCTGCCGGCAATGACCTGCCCTTCCCTGGTGTGAATGACCCCCCCCCCCAAGGAGGAGAAGTACTTGTTTGATCACCTTCAGACCAAGCTAGTCCCCAGCAACATGCCTGATGCAGAGATCATCAAGGCAGGACGGCAGACGTACAGCAACCGCCGTGGGCCACCGCATGCATGGAAGGTAGCAGATGCCCCGCCTCTGAAGTACCTGCTTTCTCTTGGGAAGGGTGCAGACCTGCAAGATGCTGTCTCCAAGATGGCCCAGTCTCAGCCTGCCCAGCTTTTGCAGCTTGTGTAGGCAGCATTGCAAAAGCTGGGGCCGACAGGTGCCCCCTCTCCCTTCCATGTGGCCTCTGCCTCCCCCCCCCTTCAGAGGTCTCCCCACCAGGGGTCAGGGCATGGGGGGGTCATGCAGCCAGGAGCAACTGCCTCTGCCTCCCCCCCCCTTCAGTGGTCTCCCCTGCCCGCATTGCTACAATAGCTAGGAGCAGCTGCCTCTGCCTCCCCCCCCCTTCAGAGGTCTCACCTGCCTGCATTGCTGCAACAGCTAGTAGCAACCGGGGCTCCATCCACCCACCTAGGTCGGGGCATGGGGTGTTTGTGCAGCCAGGAGTAGCTGCCTCTCCCTCCCCCCCCCTTCAGAGGTCTCTCCTGCCGGCATTGCTGCAGCAGCTAGTAGCAGCCGGGGCTCCCTCCACCCACCAGGGGTCAGGACAAGGAGCAGCATGCACTCCATCCCCCCTGCCAGGTGTCACACATGCTGAGTGCTCCAGGCTGAGGAGGCCGCTGGAGACCAGTCGAGCATGCAACAACAAGGTGGGAGTTGTGAAGCCAAGGCATAGGAAGGGAATGTGGGTGAGACAACACATGGGTGCTCGACGTGCCACCATCCTCAGTTGCAGCAGCCCCATCAGCACCAGTGCGGAGATTGCTATGTTCAATGAGAGCCTGCCCAAACACACCAGGGGTGTTAAAACAGATTTTGTCAGCATGGTCAGGGAGTACAATCAGGAGGTCATCAACGCCTTGCAAGTTCCTCAGATTGCCGGGCAGCAAGGCAATGCTTTGAACCCCAAGACTGAAAAGCAGCTTGCAGCATTTGACCGGACAGTTGCGAGGGAGTTGAGCCGGAGGGGGGCAGCTGGCATGATAGAGGCTCTGTCTTCCACTGCACTTGCCCCACGCACATGTTGTCTCTCCTATTGTGCAGAACGTCATTTCTGCATTTGAGAACATGATGGTGGCTGCCAAGGTCAGCGCCAAGAGGAAGGGAGAGAACCAGGAGCCTAGCCAGCAGCCTGATCCAGGATCCCGCCCAGCACACCCTAGCACGGCGAATCTAGAGAGGCCCAACAAGCCGGGCCAGGGACCCAAGTCCTGCCGTTGTGGTTGGAAGCCTGGCCAGAATGGTCTGGTTCTCAGCAAGCACCGGGTCACATGCCCGACATACCAGGCCTTTGTGAACGGCAAGAAGAAGCCTAGAGTAGAGTAGTAGCTTCTTAAGTGTAGGGGATGAGTGTTATGAGACTGAGCAAATTGTTTCAGTGCATTCTTTAATGACTGTCCTCATCTTTTCATGATGCCGCATATTTATGAATGAGTATCTTTGCATGGGGTTGGATGCTGGTGGGTGCCAACTTATGGCATTATAATTATTGGTTGCCTCTTAAATGACAATGAGGCTTGTTGATTCTTGTGTGCTTGCTGATTTTGTGCATGCCGACAGAAGTGTGAGAGGTGTGCCAGTGTGCCATGACTGTGCACCACCTTTTGGTCGACTAGTGACCAGTCTGGATTGGATTAGCGAAATGTTTAATATAGGTACCCTAATTTTGATTTCATTCGCTCGGTGTCCACTGACATTCGACGGGGTGACAGTGTAGGCTACTTCCTCCACAAGGGAGACCGCTGGCCGCAACTTCACCCAGAGGTGCACCTTCCCCCAAATAAGTAGCTACATTAATAGCAGGCGCAGCGCTACGCGCTGCGCGAGATGCCTACTTTCCCCCTACTTCCACGCTTTTTCCCCTACAGAAGTCACTATTTTCCCGTACCCGGTGGGCCCAAACCCCATTTTCGCCGGGGTTTGCTGGGGGGGGGTCGCAAGATGGCCAGGAAAAATGGGCCTAGAACTCTGGGGAAGTCTGAACAAAAGAAGTGTGCCTAGAAAGAAGTGTGCCTAGAAAGAAAGGGGATCTTCGCACGTTTCCTGGGGGGGTATTTTGGCGTCTTTCCTTATGCTTTAACCCGTCTTCGCCCTCTTCTCGGGGAAGTTTTCTTTCGGGTGCAAACGACTATCAGCATATTAGTGCGATAACGCATGGTGTGCAATAATCCCTCCCCCTGCCAACGGCAGGTGTCGAACAAGAAGGGTTAAGGCAGGGCAAAGATGAGATGTTGGTAGTGAACGGACGAAATGTGAGCATCGAACGTACAGAGCATGAAAGGTACAGGGAGATGCATCAGCACGTTGTAGAGGGCGCAGCCAATTCATCTTCACTCCAACCTCCAGCCGGAGACCCCAAATGAGACTAGGCAAGCTGCATGGGCCTACGGCGAGGGTCTCTGCCCACCTCCCCTAGCATGGGCCACTGAATGAGCTAAGGCAGTGCAGGGCGTCCCATGTAGGGCCCCGTGCAGGACGCATTTGCGCACTCATCCCTCGGGGGCGCGGGATGGGGAAGGTTGGATTGCACGGAGGTGCACCACGGCAGGGGAGTAGCAAGGGGGTGCGCAGCATGGGAGGGGATTTGGGGCCAACCTGATCAGGTGGAGTACGTGGTATCTGATCGGTTCTGATCGGCCAACCTCATGCAACACCATGGCTCCACCGGAGCCCCAGGTGGCACGCCTGTGTGCAGCCCGTCATGCGTTTCCCATGAGCTCCACCATGCGCTGCCCCAACATACCCATCAGGTGGCAATGGGATTCACTACCCATACCCTTTTTGCCAGCCACGCTGCTTCGGCCGGTCAAGTTTCGGACCTTCAGCTTGCGGGGTGGCCTCCCAAATATGGTCTTGTAGCAAAATAAAGGAATATAGCAGGGGAGGTTCAGAGTCAGTTGAAGGGGTGGCAGGATTCCCATGCACTCCCATGCTGGTGTAGGGGAGAACACCAGCATGTGGAGTGCCCAGCATATGACATGAAGGGGGGTATGTGCTCCCATGCAGTCAGTGTATGTTCCCGCACGCCCCCATGCAGTCTCTGGATTCCAATACAGTGAGTAGCTGTAGTCGTCCCCCTGTTTTCCGAGGAAGAAGAAGGGCTCTGGACAAGATCATTCAAATCAATATGCTCTACCCCGTAGCGGCACCCAATTCGCATTATCCTCGACTCTCCTTGTAATCATCATTCCAAGGTTCCACAGGTGAGATGGTCCTAATAAGTCATCCAAGGTAACCAAGAGACTGCACTAAACTATAGGACAGACCTGCCAGGACAAAGCGCGAATTGGGTGACGCTACGGGGTCGAGCAGCTGACAGGCTCCTCGTGCACGAGAGAAGCTGCTATTTATGCAGCAATTTGGCAACAGCAATCAGGAATGCACGGTTGTAGGCGTACATAAACCCTCCCAGACAATTATTCCGATGTTCCGAGCATTCGAGTGTGGAGATGGCCACACTTTTTCAATTGGTTCTCCATGGATTGGATTTTATTTATCCCTCCTACTGAATTGCTCTCTTTTCATCTTCATTATCCCTCCTACTAGATTGCTTTCGTTTCATTTTCTGTATCCTTCCTGGATTGCTTTCAGTTTCTAGCACCTCCTATGGAGGGAGCTTTGCTTTGCCATGCATGGCAAAGTGCATGCACTAGACTTATGATCTTGACCTGAAGGTGCATGTTCTTGGCAAGCCATGGAGCAGGCAGGGACCCTTCTTCCCTGGCCACCCACGCTCTCATTACTGCTTGCCTCTGTTTGTCCACCTTCCCCACCTGCTCTTTGCTGGCAGGCCACAGCCCACCCTCGTCCTGCATGCCAAGGCTGAGTAAGACCGGTGGCGCTAGGCAGCGTTGCAAAACCTTGTGCTAGCCCGGTGGGAGGAGGCTGCGGGCCTGGTTTCGGAGCTGGACAGGCGGCGGCAGGCGGCAGGCGGCAACCAGGAAAAGCTTGGTGGGACGGGGTTCAGGGCGGGGGTGGGGAGGGGGCAGGAGGCGCCTGATGGGGAAGGGGACGGATCAGAGACATGGAGGGCGGAAGGCACCTGCTAGGAGCAGTGGCGGGAGGGGGTGGGGAGAGGGAAGGGGGCGCCTGCTCGGGGTGGGGGCGGGGCATTGAGGCTGGAAGACGCCTGTTGGGGGCACCGCCGGCTGCGGTGTCATCTATCGCCGTGCACTGCTGTTGATATCTTGCCATTACTGACAAGTTCTTCTGCCATCATTTTTGCAGGCCTTGGAGTCCCTGATGAAGCTGCAGCAGGAGACGCTGGCTGAGGGGGTGTTGGAGGCCGCGGGGCAGTTGCTGTTGGGTCGAAGTAAGGGTAAAGGTGGGCCAAAGTGTGGAGGTGGTGTGAATGTGTTTGGGGGGTGAGTTTGCAGGCGGGCCAGAGTATGGTGATGTGTGTTTCGTGATGGGGGGAAGGAATGGTTTGGGTGGCAGGTGGGCTGGAGTGACTGCGACGTGCTAGGTGGTCATTCCCTCCCCTCCCCTCCCACCACCTGGTTGTGCAGCTCGTTGATCCTCCAATCCCACCTTCCTGGATCGTGGCCCCGCACACCTGCCTGTTCACACACTGCCACTCTCTCAGGCCGCCTACACGAGATGCAGAGCGTGTACAACTACCGAACGTACGCGCCGTTGGGGCTGCGAACGAGGGGGAGCAGTGCGGCTCCCAGCCAGACATGATGGCGGGCTTGGTTACAGAGCTATACAAGCCATCTTGAGGGGTGAGCTGATTCAGATATCAGAGTGTTTTGCTTCAGATGTCGGGATTGGACCGCTGAGTTTCGGTCCTGTAGATGTCTAGAAGGGGGCAGGTTTCGCCGTGGGTTGCGTGGGCCCTTGTCAGGTTTCATGTATGGGGGGGGAAGCGGTAGGTGGGCTGCCCTTTGAGGCAGCCAAGCACTTGCACAAAGAGAGGCTGGCGGAGGAAGAGGGGGGAGGGGATCCAATGTGGCCTGCCAGCCCGACAGGGTTGAGCTTGAGGGTGAGTTGTAGTTGAAGCGAGGGAGGGAGGGGAGGGAAGAGGTGAGGGGAGTCGGGGGTCTTTGAATAGGGGAGGGAATGGAAAGATAGGGATCTGCCCAGCTGCAGACATAGATGGGAGACCTCCTGCAGGAGGGTGCCGGTGGCCACGAAGGGCGCAGCTGTACTCACCGACTTGCCTTGAACATGTTTACCGTCCTCCCCCCTTCCAGGTCAACCAGCTGCGTCAGCGGCGGGTGGCGGTTTCTGCGGAGATGGCGGGCTGTGGAGGAGGAGGAGGCTGGCATTCCTTCAGCACGACCTTGACTTAATCCTTCTTCAGCAGCTGGCAGTTTCGGGGAAGGGGGGGGGCAGCGGAGGAGGCAGCGTCGATCTCCACTGCTCATACGGGTTCCGGAGCGGCCTCGCCGCCCATCCGGGGTGGTACCGTAACCAAGCAAGTGGCGCGAGGGCATCATCAGCGACGCGCGGGCTGCCAGCATGGTGCATGATGCCGGCGGCGGCGCAGGAGTGCGGCTGAGCCGCAGCAACAGTCTGGGGGTAGGATGGGCTCTTCTTAGGAGGAGAGGGGGAGGGTTGGAGAGGCAGGGTGGGAATTGTGCACAGCTGCGGCTGTGGCCAAAGCGGAAGCAGAGGCAGACGGTCCTTCAGCACGGCCTCAAGCTAATGCGTTGTCAGCTCCTGGCAGTCTCAGTGAAGACAGCGCATGAAGACGGCGGCGGAGGAAGAGGCAGCGGCATGGTTCAGACGCCCAAGGGAATATCATGAGGCGCTGCTGCCGCCAGCCACGGTCGGACGATCACAGCGGCCGCCGCTTAACTGCTTGTGCAGGTTCCGGAGCGAATTTGTCGCCTGCCGGGGACGGCGTTGGAACCAAGTTGCGCGAGGGCATCATCAACGACGTGCGAGCTGCCAGCGCGGTCTTGGTGGCGGCACATGAGTGCGCCGTGGCGCTGGCAGCGCGTCTGAGCCGCAGCAGCAGCCTCGTGATATTCCCTTGGGTGTGCGCGGCGCGGGTGCTATGCTCGTGATGCCTTGGGGCCTGCCGACCCGTGACGCCTTGGGGCTGTCGGCGGCGCGGAGGCTCTACCGGTGACGCTTTGGGGCCGTCAACGGCGTGCATGCTCTACCTGTGACGCCATGGGGGTGTAGGCGGTGCGCAGGCTTTACGCGTGAAGCCATGAGGTCGTTGGCGTGGCGCAGGATCGACCAGTGATGCCATGGGGCCGTTGGCGGCGGAGCAAGCTCTACCCTGGCTCCCACTTGGCGCGCACACGCACACTTTTCCAGCTTCCGACGGCCAGGGCTCCCACTTGGTGCAGAAAAAGATATTGATGTGAGATGCCCTGCCTGTTCCCTTGAAACCGGCTCCACAAAAATTATTCTTGCACATGGGCCTTCAGTATAGTCAGCGCTACTGATATGCCGAGTGTGATGGTATGTCGTATCAGTTTACTATGGGTCTTGCCCACTATGGCTGACCTGCAGCTGACCTAAACAGGTACCCTGCCGACAGGGCACTGCCAGACTGTAGCTGAGCTGCTGCTACCGACCTAGACAGGTACCCTGCCTCCATGGCACTGCCAGGCTGTAGCTGTCCTGCAGGTGAGGAGACACCGGCGATTGCCCTGTCCTCCTGTTTCTCTTAGGAGCAGCAGTCCGAGGTATGTGTGCTACCCCCTCACATATGGTACCCTGAAGCACAGGCCAGTGGCTTGGGTCGAAAGGACTGTAGCTGAGGTGGACACTTTCACCGCCTGCAGACACACTCCAAGACTGCACGGATGTGGAGCTGCTGGCGGCGGCCGATGACAAGAGCGAGGTTCATAGAGGCTCGGCTGGCGGCTGAGGCAACAGTGCTGAAGGACGAGCATACGCAGAGGAGGCACTTGAGAGACTGCGTGCCAGGTAGGCTGGGCGAAGGGGTGGGGGGGGATGAGACACAGAGACAGATCTTTGTTATTTTCTGGACTCGGCTGACCCCTTTCAAGTCGGAATCCCTGTACCAAGAAGACCAAAGAGTGAGGCACTGTACCCTTATCAGAACGAAAAAGTGCCTCTGAACTGGAACTTTCGGACTTAAGTTTTTCGAGGAGCTAAGATATTGAGGTGTGCGCAGTATGAGCATTACTATTTCGATCTCGTTTGGCTGGAAGCTGAAGGTAGGTTCGAAGAAACCTCGACTCCCAACCCGCGCGCAACTGCCCAACCGAAGGAAGTTCCGTCGGTTTGTCGGTTGATATGGACTTCGGATACCAGTATTTGCTTCGATCGGAGGCTAATAATATTGGCTTCACAAAATTGTGGTGACCTTGTTAGAAGAGGTGAAGACGAAGATGTATGCACATGTGTGTGGCAAACTCCCAATGGTGAGGAGGTTGAGAGCGCCTTTGGGAAAATGTCTTTATGTGGAAGCGAGGGAGAGGGTGGCAGAGTCTTGGGCCTGAACATTTGAACAATAATTTTCTGGTTTTATCTGGAAAACTTGTGTTAGCGATTTGTGTGGAAGTCCAGTCCAAAGCTCTTCCAAGTTGGAAGAGCTTTTGTTCGTTTTATTGGTTGGGGTCACACTTCCGTACTTCCCAGGCAATTTCTTCTTCTTTCTTTCATTGTTCCCACATCGACAAATGGCTTAAAAGCATGATCCACCATAGGAGGACGTGGCTCAACGAGGGGGCTGTACCCACGAATTACTCAGGAGTAGAACACACTGACATCCGTTTAGACGCAGACCCGCTACCAGGCTAATCTCTCGCACTTGGTGACTCAGGTCAGCCTGGGCTTGCGTGATCCATATTTATTTTTGTAATGCTAACTGAAGGAGCGTACATGGCAAGACGCTCCTCGGCACGCAGATATTACGCTGTGCACTCCTTTTCCTCAGCCCTCTGCCCACATGCAAGGTTCCGTGCAATACTAGCTGAAGTGCACCCTACCTCATCACTGAGTGGCCTGAAGCCAGGTCAGCATGAGTCAGTCATACAGCTGTATTGAGCGAGGTGGCTTAAACCCTGTCAAACAGTCAACCTCTTGCCACGGTGTACAGTTGTCCCCTCACTCTGCCTTGCTCCTGCTCCTTGTGTCGCAGGGTTAATTTCGAGAAATTTTCCGTTATCAACCGCCATGGCCCTCTTGCTAGCTGTCGATTACATGCAGCGACGCAGTCCTCAGGCACGCTGGAAGTGCTGTGCGCCTGTGCGCCGGGCAGTCTGCGCCAATCATGGTTGGCACATTCTTCATCAGTGGTGCACCCGCCAGGCTATCCGACCGCATACGCGCATTACTACTACAAGGTGCGTGTAGGACCGCTATGATTGCTAGCAGTGCCTGTTGACCAGCTTCTTCTAGAGCGACCCATAACATTTCATGTTGGGACATTCAAATCTTGTTGGTGGGTCGGTGCAAATGGTGCGCGGTGATGCAACTTGACGAGTACCATACTCCATAAAAGAAAAACGTGTAACACTTAAGTCAGTCGTGAGTTGCCATTCCATTTTCAATTCACTCTCATAGAGTCTAGTTGGTGTAGTCGCTAGTGCAGTTGGTGCAGTTGGTGAGAAAGAGGAGTGCCCTACCAAATGGAAATATTTGCATAGGATGAAAGCTAAGCGGCCTTGGTACCCCTACAGGCGCATGACTGCACCAAATGCACCAAATACGGTTTTACGGTAGTGACCAGTCTGGATTGGATTAGCGAAATGTTTAATATAGGTACCCTAATTTTGATTTCATTCGCTCGGTGTCCACTGACATTCGACGGGCTGGTGCGGGCTACTTCCTTCACAAGGGAGACCGCTGGCCGCAACTTCACCCAGAGGTGCACCTTCACCCAAATAAGTAGCTACATTAATAGCAGGCGCAGCGCTGCGCGCTGCGCGAGATGCCTACTTGCCCCCTACTTTCACGCTTTTTCCCCTACAGAAGTCACTATTTTCTGGCCCCCGGTAAGGGACTTCAGGATGCAGGTAAATATGGGTACATCACGTCTGAGACACCGAAAGCGAGGCCGATGCAAGAAGCGCATGTTCTACGCCAAGGGCTTCCTAGCATTGAACTGTTGCTCACCTCAATAACCAATTTCACAGATAACTTGCAGACGTGGCTAAAGCGAGTGTAGAGAATAGAGAAGAAAACGCCAAAGCTGCGTGGGTTTTGATAAGTACGGTAGGTTTGACACCTCAGTTGGATCCAAAGGTCTTGGTCACCCAGCCGCAGCGACCGACATGCTAAAGATCCTCGGATCGGCGAGGCCGAAGCAAGATCGCGCACCTCCAGCAATGATTCGCTCTGGAATCGCGAGGCTACAGGCCCAGACAGCAGCAGGAGAGAAGGGTGGCTGAAAGACCAGGGCCAGCCGGATCTGCATGGGCGTAAGACAGCAGCAACGATGCCAACGGATGCTACTTCGATGCATGGTCGCCGGTCGGAGCTGTGGGCGTTGCTGCGCTCCCTCCAGCTAGGGGAGGAAAGCGGCCCCACAGCCTGTTGGAGAGGGGGCCTGAGGCAGATCTGGGCAGCAGTAGGTTACGGGGGCTTGGCAGGTCCAGGAGACCTTTCTGAAGTTGCAGCAAGAGAGGCTGGTCCTAAAGGACCAGCTGAAGGCGGTGGGGCAGGCCCTTGCACAGGCACAGGTGGTTTCGAATGTGGGTTTGGGTGCGCCAAGTGTTGGTGTGGGGGTGCAAATTAGTGTGAAGGTGGACCGGAGGGTGACCGCCGTGCTTGTTGGTCATTCCCTCCCCTCCCCTCCCACCACCATTGTTGTGTGTGCTTGTTATTCCGGCAGCCTCACCTTCCCAGTTCGTTTATCAGCCTTTATGCTCCCACACCTTACATGCCTATTCACACATCTGCCCCTCTCTGAGGCCGCCCACGAACTGCAGAGAGCATACAGCCACCAAGCGCAGTCGCGCACGCACCGTTGGGGGAGCAAGGGGGAGTAGGGGGAGCGGGTCCCAGCCGGGAAGATGGCGGGCCTGGTCACAGGGAGGCGCTAGGGCGATGCATGGACTCGTGGGCCCTAGAGGCGTGGTTCAGTGTGGCGATGGGCCTAGCAAAAACTATGCCTGTAGAAATGGCTCGCAGGTCGGCAAGTGTGACTCAGAATGATGACCCGTCTGCGGGTGTCCTACCGCTGTTGTCCAGTCACTATGCGCTTGTTACTGCAGGAGAGGCGTGCACGGGTGCCGGGGAGGTGGCCGCGACCTACAGGCAGGGTCTGGGCGGCAGCGGCAGCCGACTGGGCAGATGCAGCTCAAGAGCCGGAAGGAAAGGAGAGCCCAGGTAGACGATGGGGATAGTGAGGATGAAATAATGGAGGTTGCCGAAGGGGGGGCAAGACCAGCACCCCAGGTTCACATCTGGCTAGATGAACCGGTCATGCAGTACCTGCGCCAGGGGAAGCACCAGCCAGGAATGGGCCTAGAAGAGCAGGCAGGGGTGAGGCGCAGGCAGCACCGTTGAGGTGGGAAGAAGAGAGGGGAGGTGTCCTGGTGCGCATCATGGCAGACGGACGCAGGAGTGTAGTGCCCAGGCCAGAGGATTAGTTGGCAGTGATTCAGGAGGCTCAGGCCAATACTGGGAATTTCGGGAGCCATCGTATGGCGTTTATGGTAGTGCAGCAGCACTGGTGGAGAGGGCTCAGGAAAGCGGTCAGGAAGGCAGTCCAGGGGTGCCATGTGTGCGACCGGGCCAAGGGATCCACGTTTAACCACCTGCAGCCAGAGCTTCATCCGTTGCCTTTCGAAGGGTTGTTCTGAAGATGGGGAGTGGATCTGTGCGAGCCTTTTACCCCAACACCAAGGGGCAACAAATTTGGCATGGTGTGTGTAGAGCATCATTCTAAGTGGGTAGAGTTAATCCCCATCCCGAGCAAGGAATCTGTTGAGTTGGACACACCCCGAAACCAGGTGAGTCGGATTTTTGTTGACTGTTGGAGTGTTGGCATGTCATCACCTAACAAATTTAAATATACCAGATGAAGCGCCCTGACGAGCTGATCAAAAAACACCCCTTACATGCCCTGTAATTTTGAATTTTGACTGAGATATTTGAATTGCAATGGGTTCCGGAGGCGGGGTGGGGGGGGGGGGGATGGTAGGCTCGTTGGGTGCTCGTTTTGGGGGGGGGGGGATAGGGTCCCTGGCTTTCTTTCGCCCCCCCTTCCATTTTTTGCATTAATTTTTATGGCCTTGATTACCGTATGGCCTCAGGCCATTTAAGGCCCCCCCAAAAAGGCTGGCAAGCATCCGCCGGTTTTATTAGTCAGTAGTCACTGTCGCTTTTGATTTCATCTCCCATTGTAAAATATTAATATTACGTTCCCACCCTACTGCCCTAGCTCGAGAAATGATGTACTTTACGCATTCTCGCACGTTGAGAGCCAAGCCTTCAGCCAGTCAGGGTATTTACATCTAGCCTTCGGCCACGAGCATACAAAATACGACAAAATCAATTATTCACATTTCGCCCGTTTTATCGCCGACAGCGATGCATCGCCAAAAATGTCTTCTCTGGAGAAGGGAGGTGAAGGGTGAGAGCTCACGTATTTTTGAATGCGCTGGGCAATACCCCAAAGCAAACCCAAACTCACGTACGTCAGAGTCGCGGGGCATTATCGATTGTAGTAAAAATCTGACATCTGAGCATGCTCGCTGACTTAAAGCACAGTCAAAGCCAATGACGACCCTCGGGATGACAGTCTGAGCGATGACAAGGACAGTTGTTGTCGCCAGAGGGCACAACATGGAGAACCAATACACGCCGCCGCAGGTCGTTCCCCACAGCCCCAACGCCAAGGCAAGGAAGCTTATGCCTTGTGCTAGTGTTGTGCAAAACCGTCAGGACGAATCTGTGTCCGCCGGTAGCTGTCAGGAGCAGAGGGTGGGAAGGGCAGTGATGCACATGTCATATATTTTGTATTGATATATATTTCGCCCATGAGTGTAGAAGAGGCTCCCGGAGCTCAGAAACAGCGTTGCGCATCATCATCAGATGCTTCATTGTAAGTTGCTCAATTTACGACGTGTCTGAGATTACAAGGATTCTTGAGTAAACGGTAAGCTCAAAGTCAATCCTCAGTGCTGCCGCTATGGCTCTTGCAGCTCTGCCGCCGCTGCTGTTCCTGCTGCTGTTGTTGGTCCCTCATCTATTGCTGTTGCACAAGGCTGCTTTGGTGGCCACCCAGGCTTTCTCCAATTTCCTACATCCAGCATCCTTGTCGCTGTCTTGCAAGCATCCGAGCTGCTAGCAACACCGCAAATGGGCTCAAAATGCAGACCTGGGTCTTATAGGCGGTAGTGCGGTACCGGTAGTGCTTGACATTACATGAGTGGCCAATTCGGCAAGCATCAGCTTCTCTGCGGAGCCCCCATTTCTAGGCAGGTACAGTGCCTGGCATCCCACTTGAGGGACGGCCTGAGGCAAGATTTCCCGTATATAAGTAAACAGGGCTTGCCAGGACCTTTGAATCCTGGCTCGCACGCTTGACACTAACTTCGTCCTTAAGTGGACAGGCCTCTAATTGTAATCAGCACCAGCTATCATCCCGAGATATACCCAGTGGATAATCTGCTGCAGGCCAGTGATTAATCAGCTGCAGCCCAGTGATTAATCAGCTGCAGCCCAGTGATTAATCAGCTGCAGCCCAGTGATTAATCAGCTGCAGCCCAGTGATTAATCAGGTGCAGACCAGTGATTAATCAGCTGCAGCCCAGTGATTAATCAGCTGCAGCCCAGTGATTAATCAGGTGCAGACCAGTGATTAATCAGCTGCATACCAGTGATTAATCAGCTGCAGACCAGTGATTAATCAGCTGCATACCAGTGATTAATCAGCTGCAGACCAGTGATTTATCAGCTGCAGACCAGTGATTAATCAGCTGCAGACCAGTGATTAATCAGCTGCAGACCAGTGATTTATCAGCTACAGACCAGTGATTAATCAGCTGCATACCAGTGATTAATCAGCTGCATACCAGTGATTTATCAGCTGTATACCAGTGATTAATCAGCTGCAGACCAGTGATGAATCAGTTGCAGACCAGTGATTAATCAGCTGCAAACCAGTGATTAATCAGCTGCATACCAGTGATTAATCAGCTGCAGACCAGTGATTGATCAGCTGCAGCCCAGTGATTAATCAGCTGCAGACCAGTGATTCATCAGCTGCATTACAGTGATTAATCAGCTGCAGACCAGTGATTAATCAGTTGCAGACCAGTGATTAATCAGCTGCATTACAGTGATTAATCAGTTGCAGACCAGTGATTAATCAGCTGCATACCAGTGATTAATCAGCTGCAGACCAGTGATGAATCAGCTGCATACCAGTGATTAATCAGCTGCATGCCAGTGATTAATCAGCTGCATGCCAGTGATTAATCAGCTGCAGACCAGTGATTAATCAGCTGCATACCAGTGATTAATCAGCTGCAGACCAGTGATTAATCAGCTGCAGACCAGTGATTAATCAGCTGCATACCAGTGATTAATCAGCTGCAGACCAGTGATTAATTAGCTGCAAACCAGTGATTAATCAGCTGCATACCAGTGATGAATCAGCTGCAGACCAGTGATGAATCAGCTGCATACCAGTGATTAATCAGCTGCAGACCAGTGATTAATCAGCTGCAGACCAGTGATTAATCAGCTGCAGACCAGTGATTAATCAGCTGCATACCAGTGATTAATCAGCTGCAGACCAGTGAGTAATCAGCTGCATACCAGTGATTAATCAGCTGCAGACCAGTGATTAATCAGCTGCATACCAGTGATTAATCAGCTGCAGACCAGTGATTAATCAGTTGCATACCAGTGATTAATCAGCTGCATACCAGTGATTAATCAGCTGCATACCAGTGATTAATCAGCTGCAGACCAGTGATTAATCAGCTGCAGACCAGTGATTAATCTGCTGCAGGCCAGTGATGAATCAGCTGCAGCCCAGTGATTAATCAGGAGCAGACCAGTGATTACTCAGCTGCAGACCAGTGATTAATCAGCTGCAGACCAGTGATTAATCAGCTGCATACCAGTGATTAATCAGCTACAGACCAGTGATTAATCAGCTGCAGACCAGTGATTAATCAGCTGCAGACCAGTGATTAATCAGCTGCAGACCAGTGATTGATCAGCTGCAGCCCAGTGATTAATCAGCTGCAGGCCAGTGATTAATCAGCTGCAGACCAGTGATTAATCAGCTGCAAACCAGTGATTAATCAGCTGCATACCAATGATTAATCAGCTGCAGACCAGTGATTGATCAGCTGCAGCCCAGTGATTAATCAGCTGCAGACCAGTGATTAATCAGCTGCATTACAGTGATTAATCAGATGCAGACCAGTGATGAATCAGTTGCAGACCAGTGATTAATCAGCTGCATTACAGTGATTAATCAGTTGCATACCAGTGATTAATCAGCTGCATACCAGTGATTAATCAGCTGCAGACCAGTGATTAATCAGCTACATACCAGTGATTAATCAGCTGTATACCAGTGATTAATCAGCTGCAGACCAGTGATTAATCAGCTGCAGACCAGTGATTAATCAGCTGCAGACCAGTGATTAATCAGCTGCAGACCAGTGATTAATCAGCTGCAGACCAGTGATTAATCAGCTGCAGACCAGTGATTAATCAGCTGCATACCAGTGATTAATCAGTTGCAGACCAGTGATGAATCAGCTTCAGACCAGTGATTAATCAGCTGCAGACCAGTGATTAATCAGCTACAGACCAGTGATTAATCAGCTGCATACCAGTGATTAATCAGTTGCAGACCGGTGATTTATCAGCTACAGACCAGTGATTAATCAGCTGCAGACCAGTGATTAATCAGCTGCAGACCAGTGATTAATCAGCTGCAGACCAGTGATTAATCAGCTGCAGACCAGTGATTAATCAGCTGCAGACCAGTGATTAATCAGCTGCAGACTAGTGATTAATCAGCTACATACCAGTGATTAATCAGCTACATA
Organism: Limnomonas spitsbergensis; assembly: GCA_037349105.1. NCBI lineage: Eukaryota > Viridiplantae > Chlorophyta > Chlorophyceae > Chlamydomonadales > Limnomonas > Limnomonas spitsbergensis. The sequence goes on along the minus strand of JAYJMM010000073.1, from coordinate 37,728 downwards.
CCAGTGATTAATCAGCTGCAGACCAGTGATTAATCAGCTGCATACCAGTGATTAATCAGCTGCATACCAGTGATTAATCAGCTGCAGACCAGTGATGAATCAGCTGCAGACCAGTGATTAATCAGCTGCATTACAGTGATGAATCAGCTGCATACCAGTGATTAATCAGCTGCATACCAGTGATTAATCAGCTGCAGACCAGTGATTAATCAGCTGCATACCAGTGAATAATCAGCTACATACCAGTGATTAATCAGCTGCAGACCAGTGATTAATCAGATGCATACCAGTGATTAATCAGCTGCAGACCAGTGATTAATCAGCTGCAGACCAGTGATTAATCAGCTGCATTACAGTGATTAATCAGCTGCAGACCAGTGATTAATCAGCTGCAGACCAATGATTAATCAGCTGCAGACCAGTGATTAATCAGCTGCATACCAGTGATTAATCAGCTACAGACCAATGATTAATCAGCTGCAGACCAGTGATTAATCAGCTGCATACCAGTGATTAATCAGCTGCATACCAGTGATGAATAAGCTGCAGACCAGTGATTAATCAGCTGCAGACCAGTGATTAATCAGCTGCATACCAGTGATTAATCAGCTGCAGACCAGTGATTAATCAGTTGCATTCCAGTGATTAATCAGGTGCAGACCAGTGATTAATCCGCTGCATACCAGTGATTAATCAGCTACATACCAGTGATTAATCAGCTGCATACCAGTGATGAATCAGCTGCATACCAGTGATGAATCAGCTGCATACCAGTGATTAATCAGCTGCAGACCAGTGATTAATCAGCTGCAGACCAGTGATTAATCAGCTGCATACCAGTGATTAATCAGCTACAGACCATTGATTAATCAGCTGCATACCAGTGATTAATCAGCTGCAGACCAGTGATGAATCAGCTGCATACCAGTGATGAATAAGCTGCATACCAGTGATTAATCAGCTGCAGACCAGTGATTAATCAGCTGCATACCAATGATGAATCAGCTGCATACCAGTGATGAATCAGCTGCATACCAGTGATTAATCAGCTGCATACGAGTGATGAATCAGCTGCAGACCAGTGATTAATCAGTTGCAGCCCAGTGATTAATCAGCTGCAGACCAGTGATTAATCAGCTGCATCCCAGTGATTAATCAGCTGCAGGCCAGTGATTAATCAGCTGCATACCAGTGATTAATCAGATGCAGCCCAGAGATTAATCAGCTGCATTCCAGTGATGAATCAGCTGCAGCCCAGTGATTAATCACCTGCAGCCCAGTGATTCATCAGTTGCAGCCCAGTGATTAATCAGCTGCATCCCAGTGATTAATCAGTTGCAGCCCAGAGATAAATCAGTTGCAGACCAGTGATTAATCAGCTGCATACCAGTGATTAATCAGTTGCAGCCCAGTGATTAATCAGCTGCATACCAGTGATTAATCAGTTGCAGCCCAGTGATTAATCAGCTGCATTCCAGTGATTAATCAGCTGCATACCAGTGATTAATCAGCTGCATCCCAGTGATGAATCAGCTGCAGCCCAGTGATTAATCAGCTGCAGACCAGTGATTAATCAGCTGCATACCAGTGATTAATCAGCTGCATACCAGTGATTAATCAGCTGCATACCAGTGATTAATCAGCTGCATACCAGTGATTAATCAGCTGCAGACCAGTGAGTAATCAGCTGCATACCAGTGATTAATCAGCTGCAGACCAGTGATTAATCAGCTGCATACCAGTGATTAATCAGCTGCATACCAGTGATTAATCAGTTGCATACCAGTGATTAATCAGCTGCATACCAGTGATTAATCAGCTGCATACCAGTGATTAATCAGCTGCAGACCAGTGATTAATCAGCTGCAGACCAGTGATTAATCAGCTGCATACCAGTGATGAATCAGCTGCAGCCCAGTGATTAATCAGGAGCAGACCAGTGATTAATCCGCTGCATACCAGTGATTAATCAGCTGCAGACCAGTGATTAATCAGCTGCATACCAGTGATTAATCAGCTACAGACCAGTGATTAATCAGCTGCATACCAGTGATTAATCAGCTGCAGACCAGTGATTAATCAGCTGCAGACCCGTGATTAATCAGTTGCAGCCCAGTGATTAATCAGCTGCATACCAGTGATTAATCAGTTGCAGCCCAGTGATTAATCAGCTGCATACCAGTGATTAATCAGTTGCAGCCCAGTGATTAATCAGCTGCATTCCAGTGATTAATCAGCTGCATACCAGTGATTAATCAGCTGCATCCCAGTGATGAATCAGCTGCAGCCCAGTGATTAATCAGCTGCAGACCAGTGATTAATCAGCTGCATACCAGTGATTAATCAGCTGCATACCAGTGATTAATCAGCTGCATACCAGTGATTAATCAGCTGCAAACCAGTGATTAATCAGCTGCAGACCAGTGAGTAATCAGCTGCATACCAGTGATTAATCCGCTGCATACCAGTGATTAATCAGCTGCATACCAGTGATTAATCAGCTGCAGACGAGTGATTAATCAGCTGCATACCAGTGATTAATCAGTTGCAGACCAGTGATTAATCAGCTGCATACCAGTGATTAATCAGCTGCATACCAGTGATTAATCAGCTACAGACCAGTGATTAATCAGCTGCAGACCAGTGATTAATCAGCTGCAGACCAGTGATTAATCAGCTGCAGACCAGTGATTAATCAGCTGCAGACCATTGATTATTCAGTTGCAGGCCAGTGATTAATCAGCTGCAGACCAGTGATTAATCAGCTGCAAACCAGTGATTAATCAGCTGCATACCAGTGATTAATCAGCTGCAGACCAGTGATTGATCAGCTGCAGCCCAGTGATTAATCAGCTGCAGACCAGTGATTAATCAGCTGCATTACAGTGATTAATCAGCTGCAGACCAGTGATTAATCAGTTGCAGACCAGTGATTAATCAGCTGCATTACAGTGATTAATCAGTTGCATACCAGTGATTAATCAGCTGCATACCAGTGATTAATCAGCTGCAGACCAGTGATTAATCAGCTACATACCAGTGATTAATCAGCTACATACCAGTGATTAATCAGCTGCATATCAGTGATTAATCAGCTGCAGACCAGTGATTAATCAGCTGCAGACCAGTGAGTAATCTGCTGCAGGCCAGTGATGAATCAGCTGCAGCCCAGTGATTAATCAGGAGCAGACCAGTGATTAATCAGCTGCAGACCAGTGATTAATCAGCTGCAGACCAGTGATTAATCAGCTGCATACCAATGATTAATCAGCTGCATACTAGTGATTAATCAGCTGCAGACCAGTGATTAATCAGCTGCAGACCAGTGATTAATCAGCTGCATACCAGTGATTAATCAGTTGCAGACCAGTGATTAATCAGCTTCAGACCAGTGATTAATCAGCTGCAGACCAGTGATTAATCAGCTACAGACCAGTGATTAATCAGCTGCATACCAGTGATTAATCAGTTGCAGACCAGTGATTTATCAGCTACAGACCAGTGATTAATCAGCTGCATACCAGTGATTAATCAGCTGCAGACCAGTGATTAATCAGCTGCATACCAGTGATTAATCAGCTGCAGACCAGTGATTAATCAGCTGCAGACCAGTGATTAATCAGCTGCAGACCAGTGATTAATCAGCTACATACCAGTGATTAATCAGCTACATACCAGTGATTAATCAGCTGCAGACCAGTGATTAATCAGCTGCATACCAGTGATTAATCAGCTGCATACCAGTGATTAATCAGCTGCAGACCAGTGATGAATCAGCTGCAGACCAGTGATTAATCAGCTGCATTACAGTGATGAATCAGCTGCATACCAGTGATTAATCAGCTGCATACCAGTGATTAATCAGCTGCAGACCAGTGATTAATCAGCTGCATACCAGTGATTAATCAGCTACATACCAGTGATTAATCAGCTGCAGACCAGTGATTAATCAGCTGCATACCAGTGATTAATCAGCTGCAGACCATTGATTAATCAGCTGCAGACCAGTGATTAATCAGCTGCATTACAGTGATTAATCAGCTGCAGACCAGTGATTAATCAGCTGCAGACCAGTGATTAATCAGCTGCAGACCAGTGATTAATCAGCTGCATTACAGTGATGAATCAGCTGTATACCAGTGATTAATCAGCTGCATACCAGTGATTAATCAGCTACAGACCAGTGATTAATCAGCTGCATACCAGTGATTAATCAGTTGCAGACCAGTGATTAATCAGCTGCAGACCAGTGATTAATCAGCTGCAGACCAGTGATTAATCAGCTGCAGCCCAGTGATTAATCAGCTGCAGACCAGTGATTAATCAGCTGCAGGCCAGTGATTAATCAGCTGCAGACCAGTGATTAATCAGTTGCAGACCAGTGATGAATCAGCTGCAGACCAGTGATTAATCAGCTGCATTATAGTGATGAATCAGCTGCATACCAGTGATTAATCAGCTGCATACCAGTGATTAATCAGCTGCATACCAGTGATTAATCAGCTGCAGACCAGTGATTTATCAGCTACAGACCAGTGATTAATCAGCTGCAGACCAGTGATGAATCAGCTGCATACCAGTGATTTATCAGCTGTATACCAGTGATTAATCAGCTGCAGACCAGTGATGAATCAGCTGCAGCCCAGTGATTAATCAGGAGCAGACCAGTGATTAATCAGCTGCAGACCAGTGATTAATCAGCTGCAGACCAGTGATTGATCAGCTGCAGCCCAGTGATTAATCAGCTGCAGACCAGTGATTCATCAGCTGCATTACAGTGATTAATCAGCTGCAGACCAGTGATTAATCAGTTGCAGACCAGTGATTAATCAGCTGCATTACAGTGATTAATCAGCTGCAGACCAGTGATTAATCAGCTGCATACCAGTGATTAATCAGCTACATACCAGTGATTAATCAGCTGCAGACCAGTGATTAATCAGCTGCATACCAGTGATTAATCAGCTGCAGACCATTGATTAATCAGCTGCAGACCAGTGATTAATCAGCTGCATTACAGTGATTAATCAGCTGCAGACCAGTGATTAATCAGCTGCAGACCAGTGATTAATCAGCTGCAGACCAGTGATTAATCAGCTGCATTACAGTGATGAATCAGCTGCAGACCAGTGATTAATCAGCTGCAGACCAGTGATTAATCAGCTGCAGACCAGTGATTAATCAGCTACATACCAGTGATTAATCAGCTACATACCAGTGATTTATCAGCTGCATACCAGTGATTAATCAGTTGCAGACCAGTGATTAATCAGCTGCAGACCAGTGATTAATCAGCTGCATACCAGTGATTAATCAGCTACAGACCAGTGATTAATCAGCTGCAGACCAGTGATTAATCAGCTGCAGACCAGTGATTAATCAGCTGCAGCCCAGTGATTAATCAGCTGCAGACCAGTGATTAATCAGCTGCAGGCCAGTGATTAATCAGCTGCAGACCAGTGATTAATCAGTTGCAGACCAGTGATGAATCAGCTGCAGACCAGTGATTAATCAGCTGCATTATAGTGATGAATCAGCTGCATACCAGTGATTAATCAGCTGCATACCAGTGATTAATCAGCTGCATACCAGTGATTAATCAGCTGCAGACCAGTGATTTATCAGCTACAGACCAGTGATTAATCAGCTGCAGACCAGTGATGAATCAGCTGCATACCAGTGATTTATCAGCTGTATACCAGTGATTAATCAGCTGCAGACCAGTGATGAATCAGCTGCAGACCAGTGATTAATCAGGAGCAGACCAGTGATTAATCAGCTGCAGACCAGTGATTAATCAGCTGCAGACCAGTGATTGATCAGCTGCAGCCCAGTGATTAATCAGCTGCAGACCAGTGATTCATCAGCTGCATTACAGTGATTAATCAGCTGCAGACCAGTGATTAATCAGTTGCAGACCAGTGATTAATCAGCTGCATTACAGTGATTAATCAGTTGCAGACCAGTGATTAATCAGCTGCATACCAGTGATTAATCAGCTGCAGACCAGTGATGAATCAGCTGCATACCAGTGATTAATCAGCTGCATGCCAGTGATTAATCAGCTGCATGCCAGTGATTAATCAGCTGCAGACCAGTGATGAATCAGCTGCATTACAGTGATTAATCAGCTGCAGACCAGTGATTAATCAGCTGCAGACCAGTGATTAATCAGCTGCAGACCAGTGATTAATCAGCTGCATACCAGTATTTAATCAGCTACAGACCAGTGATTAATCAGCTGCAGACCAGTGATTAATCAGCTGCATACCAGTGATTAATCAGCTGCATACCAGTGATGAATAAGCTGCAGACCAGTGATTAATCAGCTGCAGACCAGTGATTAATCAGCTGCAGACCAGTGATTAATCAGCTGCATACCAGTGATGAATCAGTTGCATTCCAGTGATTAATCAGGTGCAGACCAGTGATTAATCCGCTGCATACCAGTGATTAATCAGCTACATACCAGTGATTAATCAGCTGCAGACCAGTGATTAATCAGCTGCATACCAGTGATGAATCAGCTGCAGACCAGTGATTAATCAGCTGCATAACAGTGATTAATCAGCTGCATCCCAGTGATTAATCAGCTGCAGACCAGTGATTAATCAGCTGCATACCAGTGATTTATCAGCTACAGACCAGTGATTAATCAGTTGCAGCCCAGTGATTAATCAGCTGCAGACCAGTGATTAATCAGCTGCATCCCAGTGATTAATCAGCTGCAGACCAGTGATGAATCAGCTGCATACCAGTGATTAATCAGCTGCAGACCAGTGATTAATCAGCTGCAGACCAGTGATTAATCAGCTGCATACCAGTGATTAATCAGCTGCATACCAGTGATTAATCAGCTGCAGACCAGTGAGTAATCAGCTGCATACCAGTGATTAATCAGCTGCAGACCAGTGATTAATCAGCTGCATACCAGTGATTAATCAGCTGCAGACCAGTGATTAATCAGTTGCATACCAGTGATTAATCAGCTGCAGCCCAGTGATTAATCAGGAGCAGACCAGTGATTAATCAGCTGCAGACCAGTGATTAATCAGCTGCAGACCAGTGATTAATCAGCTGCATACCAATGATTAATCAGCTGCATACTAGTGATTAATCAGCTGCAGACCAGTGATTAATCAGCTGCAGACCAGTGATTAATCAGCTGCATACCAGTGATTAATCAGTTGCAGACCAGTGATTAATCAGCTTCAGACCAGTGATTAATCAGCTGCAGACCAGTGATTAATCAGCTACAGACCAGTGATTAATCAGCTGCATACCAGTGATTAATCAGTTGCAGACCAGTGATTTATCAGCTACAGACCAGTGATTAATCAGCTGCAGACCAGTGATTAATCAGCTGCAGACCAGTGATTAATCAGCTGCAGACCAGTGATTAATCAGCTGCAGACCAGTGATTAATCAGCTGCAGACCAGTGATTAATCAGCTGCAGACCAGTGATTAATCAGCTACATACCAGTGATTAATCAGCTACATACCAGTGATTAATCAGCTGCAGACCAGTGATTAATCAGCTGCATACCAGTGATTAATCAGCTGCATACCAGTGATTAATCAGCTGCAGACCAGTGATGAATCAGCTGCAGACCAGTGATTAATCAGCTGCATTACAGTGATGAATCAGCTGCATACCAGTGATTAATCAGCTGCATACCAGTGATTAATCAGCTGCAGACCAGTGATTAATCAGCTGCATACCAGTGATTAATCAGCTACATACCAGTGATTAATCAGCTGCAGACCAGTGATTAATCAGCTGCATACCAGTGATTAATCAGCTGCAGACCATTGATTAATCAGCTGCAGACCAGTGATTAATCAGCTGCATTACAGTGATTAATCAGCTGCAGACCAGTGATTAATCAGCTGCAGACCAGTGATTAATCAGCTGCAGGCCAGTGATTAATCAGCTGCATTACAGTGATGAATCAGCTGTATACCAGTGATTAATCAGCTGCATACCAGTGATTAATCAGCTACAGACCAGTGATTAATCAGCTGCATACCAGTGATTAATCAGTTGCAGACCAGTGATTTATCAGCTGCATACCAGTGATTAATCAGTTGCAGACCAGTGATTAATCAGCTGCAGACCAGTGATTAATCAGCTGCATACCAGTGATTAATCAGCTACAGACCAGTGATTAATCAGCTGCAGACCAGTGATTAATCAGCTGCAGACCAGTGATTAATCAGCTGCAGCCCAGTGATTAATCAGCTGCAGACCAGTGATTAATCAGCTGCAGGCCAGTGATTAATCAGCTGCAGACCAGTGATTAATCAGTTGCAGACCAGTGATGAATCAGCTGCAGACCAGTGATTAATCAGCTGCATTATAGTGATGAATCAGCTGCATACCAGTGATTAATCAGCTGCATACCAGTGATTAATCAGCTGCATACCAGTGATTAATCAGCTGCAGACCAGTGATTAATCAGCTACAGACCAGTGATTAATCAGCTGCAGACCAGTGATGAATCAGCTGCATACCAGTGATTTATCAGCTGTATACCAGTGATTAATCAGCTGCAGACCAGTGATGAATCAGCTGCAGCCCAGTGATTAATCAGGAGCAGACCAGTGATTAATCAGCTGCAGACCAGTGATTAATCAGCTGCAGACCAGTGATTGATCAGCTGCAGCCCAGTGATTAATCAGCTGCAGACCAGTGATTCATCAGCTGCATTACAGTGATTAATCAGCTGCAGACCAGTGATTAATCAGTTGCAGACCAGTGATTAATCAGCTGCATTACAGTGATTAATCAGTTGCAGACCAGTGATTAATCAGCTGCATACCAGTGATTAATCAGCTGCAGACCAGTGATGAATCAGCTGCATACCAGTGATTAATCAGCTGCATGCCAGTGATTAATCAGCTGCATGCCAGTGATTAATCAGCTGCAGACCAGTGATTAATCAGCTGCATTACAGTGATTAATCAGCTGCAGACCAGTGATTAATCAGCTGCAGACCAGTGATTAATCAGCTGCAGACCAGTGATTAATCAGCTGCATACCAGTATTTAATCAGCTACAGACCAGTGATTAATCAGCTGCAGACCAGTGATTAATCAGCTGCATACCAGTGATTAATCAGCTGCATACCAGTGATGAATAAGCTGCAGACCAGTGATTAATCAGCTGCAGACCAGTGATTAATCAGCTGCAGACCAGTGATTAATCAGCTGCATACCAGTGATGAATCAGTTGCATTCCAGTGATTAATCAGGTGCAGACCAGTGATTAATCCGCTGCATACCAGTGATTAATCAGCTACATACCAGTGATTAATCAGCTGCAGACCAGTGATTAATCAGCTGCATACCAGTGATGAATCAGCTGCAGACCAGTGATTAATCAGCTGCATAACAGTGATTAATCAGCTGCATCCCAGTGATTAATCAGCTGCAGACCAGTGATTAATCAGCTGCATACCAGTGATTTATCAGCTACAGACCAGTGATTAATCAGTTGCAGCCCAGTGATTAATCAGCTGCAGACCAGTGATTAATCAGCTGCATCCCAGTGATTAATCAGCTGCAGACCAGTGATGAATCAGCTGCATACCAGTGATTAATCAGCTGCAGACCAGTGATTAATCAGCTGCAGACCAGTGATTAATCAGCTGCAGACCAGTGATTAATCAGCTGCATACCAGTGATTAATCAGCTGCAGACCAGTGAGTAATCAGCTGCATACCAGTGATTAATCAGCTGCAGACCAGTGATTAATCAGCTGCATACCAGTGATTAATCAGCTGCAGACCAGTGATTAATCAGTTGCATACCAGTGATTAATCAGCTGCATACCAGTGATTAATCAGCTGCATACCAGTGATTAATCAGCTGCAGACCAGTGATTAATCAGCTGCAGACCAGTGATTAATCTGCTGCAGGCCAGTGATGAATCAGCTGCAGCCCAGTGATTAATCAGGAGCAGACCAGTGATTAATCAGCTGCAGACCAGTGATTAATCAGCTGCAGACCAGTGATTAATCAGCTACAGACCAGTGATTAATCAGCTGCAGACCAGTGATTAATCAGCTGCAGACCAGTGATTAATCAGCTGCAGACCAGTGATTGATCAGCTGCAGCCCAGTGATTAATCAGCTGCAGGCCAGTGATTAATCAGCTGCAGACCAGTGATTAATCAGCTGCAAACCAGTGATTAATCAGCTGCATACCAATGATTAATCAGCTGCAGACCAGTGATTGATCAGCTGCAGCCCAGTGATTAATCAGCTGCAGACCAGTGATTAATCAGCTGCATTACAGTGATTAATCAGATGCAGACCAGTGATGAATCAGTTGCAGACCAGTGATTAATCAGCTGCATTACAGTGATTAATCAGTTGCATACCAGTGATTAATCAGCTGCAGACCAGTGATTAATCAGCTGCAGACCAGTGATTAATCAGCTGCATACCAGTGATTAATCAGCTGCAGACCAGTGATTAATCAGCTGCAGACCAGTGATTAATCAGCTGCATACCAGTGATTAATCAGTTGCAGACCAGTGATGAATCAGCTTCAGACCAGTGATTAATCAGCTGCAGACCAGTGATTAATCAGCTACAGACCAGTGATTAATCAGCTGCATACCAGTGATTAATCAGTTGCAGACCGGTGATTTATCAGCTACAGACCAGTGATTAATCAGCTGCAGACCAGTGATTAATCAGCTGCAGACCAGTGATTAATCAGCTGCAGACCAGTGATTAATCAGCTGCAGACCAGTGATTAATCAGCTGCAAACCAGTGATTAATCAGCTGCAGACTAGTGATTAATCAGCTACATACCAGTGATTAATCAGCTACATACCAGTGATTAATCAGCTGCAGACCAGTGATTAATCAGCTGCATACCAGTGATTAATCAGCTGCATACCAGTGATTAATCAGCTGCAGACCAGTGATGAATCAGCTGCAGACCAGTGATTAATCAGCTGCATTACAGTGATGAATCAGCTGCATACCAGTGATTAATCAGCTGCATACCAGTGATTAATCAGCTGCAGACCAGTGATTAATCAGCTGCATACCAGTGAATAATCAGCTACATACCAGTGATTAATCAGCTGCAGACCAGTGATTAATCAGATGCATACCAGTGATTAATCAGCTGCAGACCATTGATTAATCAGCTGCAGACCAGTGATTAATCAGCTGCATACCAGTGATTAATCAGCTGCATACCAGTGATTAATCAGCTACAGACCAATGATTAATCAGCTGCATACCAGTGATTAATCAGCTGCATACCAGTGATTAATCAGCTGCATACCAGTGATGAATAAGCTGCAGACCAGTGATTAATCAGCTGCAGACCAGTGATTAATCAGCTGCATACCAGTGATTAATCAGCTGCAGACCAGTGATTAATCAGTTGCATTCCAGTGATTAATCAGGTGCAGACCAGTGATTAATCCGCTGCATACCAGTGATTAATCAGCTACATACCAGTGATTAATCAGCTGCATACCAGTGATGAATCAGCTGCATACCAGTGATGAATCAGCTGCATACCAGTGATTAATCAGCTGCATACCAGTGATGAATCAGCTGCAGACCAGTGATTAATCAGTTGCAGCCCAGTGATTAATCAGCTGCAGACCAGTGATGAATCAGCTGCAGACCAGTGATTAATCAGTTGCAGCCCAGTGATTAATCAGCTGCAGACCAGTGATTAATCAGCTGCATCCCAGTGATTAATCAGCTGCAGACCAGTGATTAATCAGCTGCATACCAGTGATTAATCAGATGCAGCCCAGAGATTAATCAGCTGCATTCCAGTGATGAATCAGCTGCAGCCCAGTGATTAATCACCTGCAGCCCAGTGATTCATCAGTTGCAGCCCAGTGATTAATCAGCTGCATCCCAGTGATTAATCAGTTGCAGCCCAGAGATAAATCAGTTGCAGCCCAGTGATTAATCAGCTGCATACCAGTGATTAATCAGTTGCAGCCCAGTGATTAATCAGCTGCATACCAGTGATTAATCAGTTGCAGCCCAGTGATTAATCAGCTGCATTCCAGTGATTAATCAGCTGCATACCAGTGATTAATCAGCTGCATCCCAGTGATGAATCAGCTGCAGCCCAGTGATTAATCAGCTGCAGACCAGTGATTAATCAGCTGCATACCAGTGATTAATCAGCTGCATACCAGTGATTAATCAGCTGCATACCAGTGATTAATCAGCTGCATACCAGTGATTAATCAGCTGCAGACCAGTGAGTAATCAGCTGCATACCAGTGATTAATCAGCTGCAGACCAGTGATTAATCAGCTGCATACCAGTGATTAATCAGCTGCATACCAGTGATTAATCAGTTGCATACCAGTGATTAATCAGCTGCATACCAGTGATTAATCAGCTGCATACCAGTGATTAATCAGCTGCAGACCAGTGATTAATCAGCTGCAGACCAGTGATTAATCAGCTGCATACCAGTGATGAATCAGCTGCAGCCCAGTGATTAATCAGGAGCAGACCAGTGATTAATCCGCTGCATACCAGTGATTAATCAGCTGCAGACCAGTGATTAATCAGCTGCATACCAGTGATTAATCAGCTACAGACCAGTGATTAATCAGCTGCATACCAGTGATTAATCAGCTGCAGACCAGTGATTAATCAGCTGCAGACCCGTGATTAATCAGTTGCAGCCCAGTGATTAATCAGCTGCATACCAGTGATTAATCAGTTGCAGCCCAGTGATTAATCAGCTGCAGACCAGTGATTAATCAGCTGCATACCAGTGATTAATCAGCTGCATTCCAGTGATTAATCAGCTGCATACCAGTGATTAATCAGCTGCATCCCAGTGATGAATCAGCTGCAGCCCAGTGATTAATCAGCTGCAGACCAGTGATTAATCAGCTGCATACCAGTGATTAATCAGCTGCATACCAGTGATTAATCAGCTGCAGGCCAGTGATGAATCAGCTGCTGCCCAGTGATTAATCAGGAGCAGACCAGTGATTAATCCGCTGCATACCAGTGATTAATCAGCTGCAGACCAGTGATTAATCAGCTGCATACCAGTGATTAATCAGCTACAGACCAGTGATTAATCAGCTGCATACCAGTGATTAATCAGCTGCAGACCAGTGATTAATCAGCTGCAGACCCGTGATTAATCAGCTGCATACCAGTGATTAATCAGCTGCAGACCAGTGTTTAATCAGCTGCAGACGAGTGATTAATCAGCTGCATACCAGTGATTAATCAGTTGCAGACCAGTGATTAATCAGCTGCATACCAGTGATTAATCAGCTGCATACCAGTGATTAATCAGCTACAGACCAGTGATTAATCAGTTGCAGACCAGTGATTAATCAGCTGCAGACCAGTGATTAATCAGCTGCAGACCAGTGATTAATCAGCTGCAGACCAGTGATTATTCAGTTGCAGGCCAGTGATTAATCAGCTGCAGACCAGTGATTAATCAGCTGCAAACCAGTGATTAATCAGCTGCATACCAGTGATTAATCAGCTGCAGACCAGTGATTGATCAGCTGCAGTCCAGTGATTAATCAGCTGCAGACCAGTGATTAATCAGCTGCATTACAGTGATTAATCAGCTGCAGACCAGTGATGAATCAGTTGCAGACCAGTGATTAATCAGCTGCATTACAGTGATTAATCAGTTGCATACCAGTGATTAATCAGCTGCATACCAGTGATTAATCAGCTGCAGACCAGTGATTAATCAGCTACATACCAGTGATTAATCAGCTACATACCAGTGATTAATCAGCTGCATACCAGTGATTAATCAGCTGCAGACCAGTGATTAATCAGCTGCAGACCAGTGATTAATCTGCTGCAGGCCAGTGATGAATCAGCTGCAGACCAGTGATTAATCAGGAGCAGACCAGTGATTAATCAGCTGCAGACCAGTGATTAATCAGCTGCAGACCAGTGATTAATCAGCTGCATACCAGTGATTAATCAGCTGCATACTAGTGATTAATCAGCTGCAGACCAGTGATTAATCAGCTGCAGACCAGTGATTAATCAGCTGCATACCAGTGATTAATCAGTTGCAGACCAGTGATTAATCAGCTTCAGACCAGGGATTAATCAGCTGCAGACCAGTGATCAATCAGCTACAGACCAGTGATTAATCAGCTGCATACCAGTGATTAATCAGTTGCAGACCAGTGATTTATCAGCTACAGACCAGTGATTAATCAGCTGCAGACCAGTGATTAATCAGCTGCAGACCAGTGATTAATCAGCTGCAGACCAGTGATTAATCAGCTGCAGACCAGTGATTAATCAGCTGCAGACCAGTGATTAATCAGCTGCAGACCAGTGATTAATCAGCTACATACCAGTGATTAATCAGCTACATACCAGTGATTAATCAGCTGCAGACCAGTGATTAATCAGCTGCATACCAGTGATTAATCAGCTGCATACCAGTGATTAATCAGCTGCAGACCAGTGATGAATCAGCTGCAGACCAGTGATTAATCAGCTGCATTACAGTGATGAATCAGCTGCATACCAGTGATTAATCAGCTGCATACCAGTGATTAATCAGCTGCAGACCAGTGATTAATCAGCTGCATACCAGTGATTAATCAGCTACATACCAGTGATTAATCAGCTGCAGACCAATGATTAATCAGCTGCATACCAGTGATTAATCAGCTGCAGACCATTGATTAATCAGCTGCAGACCAGTGATTAATCAGCTGCATTACAGTGATTAATCAGCTGCAGACCAGTGATTAATCAGCTGCAGACCAGTGATTAATCAGCTGCAGACCAGTGATTAATCAGCTGCATTACAGTGATGAATCAGCTGCATACCAGTGATTAATCAGCTGCATACCAGTGATTAATCAGCTACAGACCAGTGATTAATCAGCTGCATACCAGTGATTAATCAGTTGCAGACCAGTGATTTATCAGCTGCATACCAGTGATTAATCAGTTGCAGACCAGTGATTAATCAGCTGCAGACCAGTGATTAATCAGCTGCATACCAGTGATTAATCAGCTACAGACCAGTGATTAATCAGCTGCAGACCAGTGATTAATCAGCTGCAGACCAGTGATTAATCAGCTGCAGCCCAGTGATTAATCAGCTGCAGACCAGTGATTAATCAGCTGCAGGCCAGTGATTAATCAGCTGCAGACCAGTGATTAATCAGCTGCAAACCAGTGATTAATCAGCTGCATACCAGTGATTAATCAGCTGCAGACCAGTGATTGATCAGCTGCAGCCCAGTGATTAATCAGCTGCATACCAGTGATTAATCAGCTGCATTACAGTGATTAATCAGCTGCAGACCAGTGATGAATCAGTTGCAGACCAGTGATTAATCAGCTGCATTACAGTGATTAATCAGTTGCATACCAGTGATTAATCAGCTGCATACCAGTGATTAATCAGCTGCAGACCAGTGATTAATCAGCTACATACCAGTGATTAATCAGCTACATACCAGTGATGAATCAGCTGCATACCAGTGATTAATCAGTTGCAGACCAGTGATTAATCAGCTGCAGACCAGTGATTAATCAGCTACATACCAGTGATTAATCAGCTACATACCAGTGATTAATCAGTTGCAGCCCAGAGATTAATCAGTTGCAGCCCAGTGATTAATCAGCTGCATACCAGTGATAAATCAGTTGCAGCCCAGTGATTAATCAGCTGCATACCAGTGATTAATCAGTTGCAGCCCAGTGATGAATCAGCTGCATTCCAGTGATTCATCAGCTGCATACCAGTGATGAATCAGCTGCATCCCAGTGATTAATCAGCTGCAGCCCAGTGATGAATCAGTTGCAGACCAGTGATTAATCAGCTGCATACCAGTGATTAATCAGCTGCAGACCAGTGATTAATCAGCTGCATTACAGTGATTAATCAGCTGCAGACCAGTGATGAATCAGTTGCAGACCAGTGATTAATCAGCTGCATTACAGTGATTAATCAGTTGCATACCAGTGATTAATCAGCTGCATACCAGTGATTAATCAGCTGCAGACCAGTGATTAATCAGCTGTATACCAGTGATTAATCAGCTGCAGCCCAGTGATTAATCAGCTGCAGACCAGTGATTAATCAGCTGCATACCAGTGATTAATCAGCTGCATACCAGTGATTAATCAGCTGCATACCAGTGATTAATCAGCTGCAGACCAGTGATTAATCAGCTGCATACCAGTGATTAATCAGCTGCATACCAGTGATTAATCAGCTGCATACCAGTGATTAATCAGCTGCAGACCAGTGATTAATCAGCTGCATACCAGTGATTAATCAGCTGCAGACCAGTGATTAATCAGCTGCAGACCAGTGATTAATCAGCTGCATACCAGTGATTAATCAGTTGCAGACCAGTGATTAATCAGCTGCAGACCAGTGATTAATCAGCTGCATACCAGTGATTAATCAGCTACAGCCCAGAGATAAATCAGCTGCATACCAGTGATTAATCAGTTGCATACCAGTGATGAATCAGCTGCATACCAGTGATGAATAAGCTGCAGACCAGTGATTAATCAGCTGCAGACCAGTGATTAATCAGCTGCATACCAGTGATTAATCAGCTGCATACCAGTGATTAATCAGTTGCATACCAGTGATTAATCAGTTGCAGCCCAGTGATTAATCAGCTGCAGACCAGTGATTAATCAGCTGCATCCCAGTGATTAATCAGCTGCAGCCCAGTGATTAATCAGCTGCATACTAGTGATTAATCAGTTGCATACCAGTGATTAATCAGCTGCATACCAGTGATTAATCAGCTGCAGACCAGTGATTAATCAGCTGTATACCAGTGATTAATCAGCTGCATACCAGTGATTAATCAGCTGCAGACCAGTGATTAATCAGCTGCAGCCCAGTGATTAATCAGCTGCAGACCAGTGATTAATCAGCTGCATACCAGTGATTAATCAGCTGCATACCAGTGATTAATCAGTTGTATACCAGTGATTAATCAGCTGCAGACCAGTGATTAATCAGCTGCATACCAGTGATTAATCAGCTGCATACCAGTGATTAATCAGCTGTATACCAGTGATTAATCAGCTGCAGCCCAGTGATTAATCAGCTGCAGACCAGTGATTAATCAGCTGCATACCAGTGATTAATCAGCTGCATACCAGTGATTAATCAGCTGCATACCAGTGATTAATCAGCTGCAGACCAGTGATTAATCAGCTGCATACCAGTGATTAATCAGCTGCATACCAGTGATTAATCAGCTGCATACCAGTGATTAATCAGCTGCATACCAGTGATTAATCAGCTGCATACCAGTGATTAATCAGCTGCAGACCAGTGATTAATCAGCTGCAGACGAGTGATTAATCAGCTGCATACCAGTGATTAATCAGTTGCAGACCAGTGATTAATCAGCTGCAGACCAGTGATTAATCAGCTGCATACCAGTGATTAATCAGCTACAGCCCAGAGATAAATCAGCTGCATACCAGTGATTAATCAGTTGCATACCAGTGATGAATCAGCTGCATACCAGTGATGAATAAGCTGCAGACCAGTGATTAATCAGCTGCAGACCAGTGATTAATCAGCTGCATACCAGTGATTAATCAGCTGCATACCAGTGATTAATCAGTTGCATACCAGTGATTAATCAGTTGCAGCCCAGTGATTAATCAGCTGCAGACCAGTGATTAATCAGCTGCATCCCAGTGATTAATCAGCTGCAGCCCAGTGATTAATCAGCTGCATACTAGTGATTAATCAGTTGCATACCAGTGATTAATCAGCTGCATACCAGTGATTAATCAGCTGCAGACCAGTGATTAATCAGCTGTATACCAGTGATTAATCAGCTGCATACCAGTGATTAATCAGCTGCAGACCAGTGATTAATCAGCTGCAGACCAGTGATTAATCAGCTGCAAACCAGTGATTAATCAGCTGCATACCAGTGATTAATCAGCTGCAGACCAGTGATTAATCAGCTGCAGACCAGTGATTAATCAGCTGCATACCAGTGATTAATCAGCTGCATTACAGTGATTAATCAGCTGCAGACCAGTGATGAATCAGTTGCAGACCAGTGATTAATCAGCTGCATTACAGTGATTAATCAGTTGCATACCAGTGATTAATCAGCTGCATACCAGTGATTAATCAGCTGCAGACCAGTGATTAATCAGCTACATACCAGTGATTAATCAGCTACATACCAGTGATGAATCAGCTGCATACCAGTGATTAATCAGTTGCAGACCAGTGATTAATCAGCTGCAGACCAGTGATTAATCAGCTACATACCAGTGATTAATCAGCTACATACCAGTGATTAATCAGTTGCAGCCCAGAGATTAATCAGTTGCAGCCCAGTGATTAATCAGCTGCATACCAGTGATAAATCAGTTGCAGCCCAGTGATTAATCAGCTGCATACCAGTGATTAATCAGTTGCAGCCCAGTGATTAATCAGCTGCATTCCAGTGATTCATCAGCTGCATACCAGTGATGAATCAGCTGCATCCCAGTGATTAATCAGCTGCAGCCCAGTGATGAATCAGTTGCATACCAGTGATTAATCAGCTGCATACCAGTGATTAATCAGCTACAGACCAGTGATTAATCAGTTGCAGACCAGTGATTAATCAGCTGCAGACCAGTGATTAATCAGCTGCAGACCAGTGATTAATCAGCTGCAGACCAGTGATTATTCAGTTGCAGGCCAGTGATTAATCAGCTGCAGACCAGTGATTAATCAGCTGCAAACCAGTGATTAATCAGCTGCATACCAGTGATTAATCAGCTGCATACCAGTGATTAATCAGCTACAGACCAGTGATTAATCAGTTGCAGACCAGTGATTAATCAGCTGCAGACCAGTGATTAATCAGCTACATACCAGTGATTAATCAGCTGCAGACCAGTGATTAATCAGCTACATACCAGTGATGAATCAGCTGCAGACCAGTGATTAATCAGCTGCAGACCAGTGATTAATCAGCTGCAGACCAGTGATTAATCAGCTGCATTACAGTGATTAATCAGCTGCAGACCAGTGATAAATCAGTTGCAGACCAGTGATTAATCAGCTGCATTACAGTGATTAATCAGTTGCATACCAGTGATTAATCAGCTGCATACCAGTGATTAATCAGCTGCAGACCAGTGATTAATCAGCTACATACCAGTGATTAATCAGCTACATACCAGTGATTAATCAGCTGCATACCAGTGATTAATCAGCTGCAGACCAGTGATTAATCAGCTGCAGACCAGTGATTAATCAGCTGCAGACCAGTGATTAATCAGCTGCAGACCAGTGATTAATCAGGAGCAGACCAGTGATTAATCAGCTGCAGACCAGTGATTAATCAGCTGCAGACCAGTGATTAATCAGCTGCATACCAGTGATTAATCAGCTGCATACTAGTGATTAATCAGCTGCAGACCAGTGATTAATCAGCTGCAGACCAGTGATTAATCAGCTGCATACCAGTGATTAATCAGTTGCAGACCAGTGATTAATCAGCTTCAGACCAGGGATTAATCAGCTGCAGACCAGTGATCAATCAGCTACAGACCAGTGATTAATCAGCTGCATACCAGTGATTAATCAGTTGCAGACCAGTGATTTATCAGCTACAGACCAGTGATTAATCAGCTGCAGACCAGTGATTAATCAGCTGCAGACCAGTGATTAATCAGCTGCAGACCAGTGATTAATCAGCTGCAGACCAGTGATTAATCAGCTGCAGACCAGTGATTAATCAGCTGCAGACCAGTGATTAATCAGCTACATACCAGTGATTAATCAGCTACATACCAGTGATTAATCAGCTGCAGACCAGTGATTAATCAGCTGCATACCAGTGATTAATCAGCTGCATACCAGTGATTAATCAGCTGCAGACCAGTGATGAATCAGCTGCAGACCAGTGATTAATCAGCTGCATTACAGTGATGAATCAGCTGCATACCAGTGATTAATCAGCTGCATACCAGTGATTAATCAGCTGCAGACCAGTGATTAATCAGCTGCATACCAGTGATTAATCAGCTACATACCAGTGATTAATCAGCTGCAGACCAATGATTAATCAGCTGCATACCAGTGATTAATCAGCTGCAGACCATTGATTAATCAGCTGCAGACCAGTGATTAATCAGCTGCATTACAGTGATTAATCAGCTGCAGACCAGTGATTAATCAGCTGCAGACCAGTGATTAATCAGCTGCAGACCAGTGATTAATCAGCTGCATTACAGTGATGAATCAGCTGCATACCAGTGATTAATCAGCTGCATACCAGTGATTAATCAGCTACAGACCAGTGATTAATCAGCTGCATACCAGTGATTAATCAGTTGCAGACCAGTGATTTATCAGCTGCATACCAGTGATTAATCAGTTGCAGACCAGTGATTAATCAGCTGCAGACCAGTGATTAATCAGCTGCATACCAGTGATTAATCAGCTACAGACCAGTGATTAATCAGCTGCAGACCAGTGATTAATCAGCTGCAGACCAGTGATTAATCAGCTGCAGCCCAGTGATTAATCAGCTGCAGACCAGTGATTAATCAGCTGCAGGCCAGTGATTAATCAGCTGCAGACCAGTGATTAATCAGCTGCAAACCAGTGATTAATCAGCTGCATACCAGTGATTAATCAGCTGCAGACCAGTGATTGATCAGCTGCAGCCCAGTGATTAATCAGCTACATACCAGTGATTAATCAGCTGCATTACAGTGATTAATCAGCTGCAGACCAGTGATGAATCAGTTGCAGACCAGTGATTAATCAGCTGCATTACAGTGATTAATCAGTTGCATACCAGTGATTAATCAGCTGCATACCAGTGATTAATCAGCTGCAGACCAGTGATTAATCAGCTACATACCAGTGATTAATCAGCTACATACCAGTGATGAATCAGCTGCATACCAGTGATTAATCAGTTGCAGACCAGTGATTAATCAGCTGCAGACCAGTGATTAATCAGCTACATACCAGTGATTAATCAGCTACATACCAGTGATTAATCAGTTGCAGCCCAGAGATTAATCAGTTGCAGCCCAGTGATTAATCAGCTGCATACCAGTGATAAATCAGTTGCAGCCCAGTGATTAATCAGCTGCATACCAGTGATTAATCAGTTGCAGCCCAGTGATGAATCAGCTGCATTCCAGTGATTCATCAGCTGCATACCAGTGATGAATCAGCTGCATCCCAGTGATTAATCAGCTGCAGCCCAGTGATGAATCAGTTGCAGACCAGTGATTAATCAGCTGCATACCAGTGATTAATCAGCTGCAGACCAGTGATTAATCAGCTGCATTACAGTGATTAATCAGCTGCAGACCAGTGATGAATCAGTTGCAGACCAGTGATTAATCAGCTGCATTACAGTGATTAATCAGTTGCATACCAGTGATTAATCAGCTGCATACCAGTGATTAATCAGCTGCAGACCAGTGATTAATCAGCTGTATACCAGTGATTAATCAGCTGCAGCCCAGTGATTAATCAGCTGCAGACCAGTGATTAATCAGCTGCATACCAGTGATTAATCAGCTGCATACCAGTGATTAATCAGCTGCATACCAGTGATTAATCAGCTGCAGACCAGTGATTAATCAGCTGCATACCAGTGATTAATCAGCTGCATACCAGTGATTAATCAGCTGCAGACCAGTGATTAATCAGCTGCATACCAGTGATTAATCAGCTGCAGACCAGTGATTAATCAGCTGCAGACGAGTGATTAATCAGCTGCATACCAGTGATTAATCAGTTGCAGACCAGTGATTAATCAGCTGCAGACCAGTGATTAATCAGCTGCATACCAGTGATTAATCAGCTACAGCCCAGAGATAAATCAGCTGCATACCAGTGATTAATCAGTTGCATACCAGTGATGAATCAGCTGCATACCAGTGATGAATAAGCTGCAGACCAGTGATTAATCAGCTGCAGACCAGTGATTAATCAGCTGCATACCAGTGATTAATCAGCTGCATACCAGTGATTAATCAGTTGCATACCAGTGATTAATCAGTTGCAGCCCAGTGATTAATCAGCTGCAGACCAGTGATTAATCAGCTGCATCCCAGTGATTAATCAGCTGCAGCCCAGTGATTAATCAGCTGCATACTAGTGATTAATCAGTTGCATACCAGTGATTAATCAGCTGCATACCAGTGATTAATCAGCTGCAGACCAGTGATTAATCAGCTGTATACCAGTGATTAATCAGCTGCATACCAGTGATTAATCAGCTGCAGACCAGTGATTAATCAGCTGCAGCCCAGTGATTAATCAGCTGCAGACCAGTGATTAATCAGCTGCATACCAGTGATTAATCAGCTGCATACCAGTGATTAATCAGTTGTATACCAGTGATTAATCAGCTGCAGACCAGTGATTAATCAGCTGCATACCAGTGATTAATCAGCTGCATACCAGTGATTAATCAGCTGTATACCAGTGATTAATCAGCTGCAGCCCAGTGATTAATCAGCTGCAGACCAGTGATTAATCAGCTGCATACCAGTGATTAATCAGCTGCATACCAGTGATTAATCAGCTGCATACCAGTGATTAATCAGCTGCAGACCAGTGATTAATCAGCTGCATACCAGTGATTAATCAGCTGCATACCAGTGATTAATCAGCTGCATACCAGTGATTAATCAGCTGCATACCAGTGATTAATCAGCTGCATACCAGTGATTAATCAGCTGCAGACCAGTGATTAATCAGCTGCAGACGAGTGATTAATCAGCTGCATACCAGTGATTAATCAGTTGCAGACCAGTGATTAATCAGCTGCAGACCAGTGATTAATCAGCTGCATACCAGTGATTAATCAGCTACAGCCCAGAGATAAATCAGCTGCATACCAGTGATTAATCAGTTGCATACCAGTGATGAATCAGCTGCATACCAGTGATGAATAAGCTGCAGACCAGTGATTAATCAGCTGCAGACCAGTGATTAATCAGCTGCATACCAGTGATTAATCAGCTGCATACCAGTGATTAATCAGTTGCATACCAGTGATTAATCAGTTGCAGCCCAGTGATTAATCAGCTGCAGACCAGTGATTAATCAGCTGCATCCCAGTGATTAATCAGCTGCAGCCCAGTGATTAATCAGCTGCATACTAGTGATTAATCAGTTGCATACCAGTGATTAATCAGCTGCATACCAGTGATTAATCAGCTGCAGACCAGTGATTAATCAGCTGTATACCAGTGATTAATCAGCTGCATACCAGTGATTAATCAGCTGCAGACCAGTGATTAATCAGCTGCAGACCAGTGATTAATCAGCTGCAAACCAGTGATTAATCAGCTGCATACCAGTGATTAATCAGCTGCAGACCAGTGATTAATCAGCTGCAGACCAGTGATTAATCAGCTGCATACCAGTGATTAATCAGCTGCATTACAGTGATTAATCAGCTGCAGACCAGTGATGAATCAGTTGCAGACCAGTGATTAATCAGCTGCATTACAGTGATTAATCAGTTGCATACCAGTGATTAATCAGCTGCATACCAGTGATTAATCAGCTGCAGACCAGTGATTAATCAGCTACATACCAGTGATTAATCAGCTACATACCAGTGATGAATCAGCTGCATACCAGTGATTAATCAGTTGCAGACCAGTGATTAATCAGCTGCAGACCAGTGATTAATCAGCTACATACCAGTGATTAATCAGCTACATACCAGTGATTAATCAGTTGCAGCCCAGAGATTAATCAGTTGCAGCCCAGTGATTAATCAGCTGCATACCAGTGATAAATCAGTTGCAGCCCAGTGATTAATCAGCTGCATACCAGTGATTAATCAGTTGCAGCCCAGTGATTAATCAGCTGCATTCCAGTGATTCATCAGCTGCATACCAGTGATGAATCAGCTGCATCCCAGTGATTAATCAGCTGCAGCCCAGTGATGAATCAGTTGCAGACCAGTGATTAATCAGCTGCATACCAGTGATTAATCAGCTGCAGACCAGTGATTAATCAGCTGCATTACAGTGATTAATCAGCTGCAGACCAGTGATGAATCAGTTGCAGACCAGTGATTAATCAGCTGCATTACAGTGATTAATCAGCTGCATACCAGTGATTAATCAGCTGCATACCAGTGATTAATCAGCTGCAGACCAGTGATTAATCAGCTGTATACCAGTGATTAATCAGCTGCAGCCCAGTGATTAATCAGCTGCAGACCAGTGATTAATCAGCTGCATACCAGTGATTAATCAGCTGCATACCAGTGATTAATCAGCTGCATACCAGTGATTAATCAGCTGCAGACCAGTGATTAATCAGCTGCATACCAGTGATTAATCAGCTGCATACCAGTGATTAATCAGCTGCATACCAGTGATTAATCAGCTGCAGACCAGTGATTAATCAGCTGCATACCAGTGATTAATCAGCTGCAGACCAGTGATTCATCAGCTGCAGACGAGTGATTAATCAGCTGCATACCAGTGATTAATCAGTTGCAGACCAGTGATTAATCAGCTGCAGACCAGTGATTAATCAGCTGCATACCAGTGATTAATCAGCTACAGCCCAGAGATAAATCAGCTGCATACCAGTGATTAATCAGTTGCATACCAGTGATGAATCAGCTGGATACCAGTGATGAATAAGCTGCAGACCAGTGATTAATCAGCTGCAGACCAGTGATTAATCAGCTGCATACCAGTGATTAATCAGCTGCATACCAGTGATTAATCAGTTGCATACCAGTGATTAATCAGTTGCAGCCCAGTGATTAATCAGCTGCAGACCAGTGATTAATCAGCTGCATCCCAGTGATTAATCAGCTGCAGCCCAGTGATTAATCAGCTGCATACTAGTGATTAATCAGTTGCATACCAGTGATTAATCAGCTGCATACCAGTGATTAATCAGCTGCAGACCAGTGATTAATCAGCTGTATACCAGTGATTAATCAGCTGCATACCAGTGATTAATCAGCTGCAGACCAGTGATTAATCAGCTGCAGCCCAGTGATTAATCAGCTGCAGACCAGTGATTAATCAGCTGCATACCAGTGATTAATCAGCTGCATACCAGTGATTAATCAGTTGTATACCAGTGATTAATCAGCTGCAGACCAGTGATTAATCAGCTGCATACCAGTGATTAATCAGCTGCATACCAGTGATTAATCAGCTGCATACCAGTGATTAATCAGCTGCAGACCAGTGATGAATCAGCTGTATACCAGTGATTAATCAGCTGCAGCCCAGTGATTAATCAGCTGCAGCCCAGTGATTAATCAGCTGCAGACCAGTGATTAATCAGCTGCGGACCAGTGATTAATCAGCTGCAGACCAGTGATTAATCAGTTGCAGACCAGTGATTAATCAGCTGCAGACCAGTGATTAATCAACTGCATACCAGTGATTAATTAGCTGCAGACCAGTGATTAATCAGCTGCAGACCAGTGATTAATCAGCTGCATACCAGTGATGAATCAGCTGCAGCCCAGTGATTAATCAGCTGCAGACCAGTGATTAATCAGCTGCATACCAGTGATTAATCAGCTGCATACCAGTGATTAATCAGCTGCATACCAGTGATTAATCAGCTGCATACCAGTGATTAATCAGCTGCAGACCAGTGATTAATCAGCTGCATACCAGTGATTAATCAGCTACAGACCAGTGATTAATCAGCTGCATACCAGTGATTAATCAGCTGCATACCAGTGATTAATCAGCTGCAGACCAGTGATTAATCAGCTGCATACCAGTGATTAATCAGCTGCATACCAGTGATTAATCAGCTGCAGACAAGTGATTAATCAGCTGCATACCAGTGATTAATCAGTTGCAGACCAGTGATTAATCAGCTGCATACCAGTGATTAATCAGCTGCATACCAGTGATTAATCAGCTGCATACCAGTGATTAATCAGCTGCAGACCAGTGATTAATCAGCTGCATACCAGTGATTAATCAGCTGCATACCAGTGATTAATCAGCTGCATACCAGTGATTAATCAGCTGCAGACCAGTGATTAATCAGCTGCATACCAGTGATTAATCAGCTGCAGACCAGTGATTAATCAGCTGCAGACGAGTGATTAATCAGCTGCATACCAGTGATTAATCAGTTGCAGACCAGTGATTAATCAGCTGCAGACCAGTGATTAATCAGCTGCATACCAGTGATTAATCAGCTACAGCCCAGAGATAAATCAGCTGCATACCAGTGATTAATCAGTTGCATACCAGTGATGAATCAGCTGCATACCAGTGATGAATAAGCTGCAGACCAGTGATTAATCAGCTGCAGACCAGTGATTAATCAGCTGCATACCAGTGATTAATCAGCTGCAGACCAGTGATTAATCAGTTGCATACCAGTGATTAATCAGTTGCAGCCCAGTGATTAATCAGCTGCAGACCAGTGATTAATCAGCTGCATCCCAGTGATTAATCAGCTGCAGCCCAGTGATTAATCAGCTGCATACTAGTGATTAATCAGTTGCATACCAGTGATTAATCAGCTGCATACCAGTGATTAATCAGCTGCAGCCCAGTGATTAATCAGCTGCATACCAGTGATTAATCAGCTGCATACCAGTGATTAATCAGCTGCAGACCAGTGATTCATCAGCTGCATACCAGTGATGAATCAGCTGCATCCCAGTGATTAATCAGCTGCAGCCCAGTGATGAATCAGTTGCAGACCAGTGATTAATCAGCTGCATACCAGTGACTAATCAGCTGCAGACCAGTGATTAATCAGCTGCATTACAGTGATTAATCAGCTGCAGACCAGTGATGAATCAGTTGCAGACCAGTGATTAATCAGCTGCATTACAGTGATTAATCAGTTGCATACCAGTGATTAATCAGCTGCATACCAGTGATTAATCAGCTGCAGACCAGTGATTAATCAGCTGTATACCAGTGATTAATCAGCTGCAGCCCAGTGATTAATCAGCTGCAGACCAGTGATTAATCAGCTGCATACCAGTGATTAATCAGCTGCATACCAGTGATTAATCAGCTGCATACCAGTGATTAATCAGCTGCAGACCAGTGATTAATCAGCTGCATACCAGTGATTAATCAGCTGCATACCAGTGATTAATCAGCTGCATACCAGTGATTAATCAGCTGCAGACCAGTGATTAAACAGCTGCATACCAGTGATTAATCAGCTGCAGACCAGTGATTCATCAGCTGCAGACGAGTGATTAATCAGCTGCATACCAGTGATTAATCAGTTGCAGACCAGTGATTAATCAGCTGCAGACCAGTGATTAATCAGCTGCATACCAGTGATTAATCAGCTACAGCCCAGAGATAAATCAGCTGCATACCAGTGATTAATCAGTTGCATACCAGTGATGAATCAGCTGCATACCAGTGATGAATAAGCTGCAGACCAGTGATTAATCAGCTGCAGACCAGTGATTAATCAGCTGCATACCAGTGATTAATCAGCTGCATACCAGTGATTAATCAGTTGCATACCAGTGATTAATCAGTTGCAGCCCAGTGATTAATCAGCTGCAGACCAGTGATTAATCAGCTGCATCCCAGTGATTAATCAGCTGCAGCCCAGTGATTAATCAGCTGCATACTAGTGATTAATCAGTTGCATACCAGTGATTAATCAGCTGCATACCAGTGATTAATCAGCTGCAGACCAGTGATTAATCAGCTGTATACCAGTGATTAATCAGCTGCATACCAGTGATTAATCAGCTGCAGACCAGTGATTAATCAGCTGCAGCCCAGTGATTAATCAGCTGCAGACCAGTGATTAATCAGCTGCATACCAGTGATTAATCAGCTGCATACCAGTGATTAATCAGTTGTATACCAGTGATTAATCAGCTGCAGACCAGTGATTAATCAGCTGCATACCAGTGATGAATCAGCTGCAGACCAGTGATTAATCAGCTGCATACCAGTGATTAATCAGCTGCAGACCAGTGATGAATCAGCTGTATACCAGTGATTAATCAGCTGCAGCCCAGTGATTAATCAGCTGCAGCCCAGTGATTAATCAGCTGCAGACCAGTGATTAATCAGCTGCGGACCAGTGATTAATCAGCTGCAGACCAGTGATTAATCAGTTGCAGACCAGTGATTAATCAGCTGCAGACCAGTGATTAATCAACTGCATACCAGTGATTAATTAGCTGCAGACCAGTGATTAATCAGCTGCAGACCAGTGATTAATCAGCTGCATACCAGTGATGAATCAGCTGCAGCCCAGTGATTAATCAGCTGCAGACCAGTGATTAATCAGCTGCATACCAGTGATTAATCAGCTGCATACCAGTGATTAATCAGCTACATACCAGTGATTAATCAGCTGCATACCAGTGATTAATCAGCTGCAGACCAGTGATTAATCAGCTGCATACCAGTGATTAATCAGCTACAGACCAGTGATTAATCAGCTGCATACCAGTGATTAATCAGCTGCATACCAGTGATTAATCAGCTGCAGACCAGTGATTAATCAGCTGCATACCAGTGATTAATCAGCTGCATACCAGTGATTAATCAGCTGCAGACAAGTGATTAATCAGCTGCATACCAGTGATTAATCAGTTGCAGACCAGTGATTAATCAGCTGCATACCAGTGATTAATCAGCTGCATACCAGTGATTAATCAGCTGCATACCAGTGATTAATCAGCTGCAGACCAGTGATTAATCAGCTGCATACCAGTGATTAATCAGCTGCATACCAGTGATTAATCAGCTGCATACCAGTGATTAATCAGCTGCATACCAGTGATTAATCAGCTACAGCCCAGAGATAAATCAGCTGCATACCAGTGATTAATCAGTTGCATACCAGTGATGAATCAGCTGCATACCAGTGATGAATAAGCTGCAGACCAGTGATTAATCAGCTGCAGACCAGTGATTAATCAGCTGCATACCAGTGATTAATCAGCTGCAGACCAGTGATTAATCAGTTGCATACCAGTGATTAATCAGTTGCAGCCCAGTGATTAATCAGCTGCAGACCAGTGATTAATCAGCTGCATCCCAGTGATTAATCAGCTGCAGCCCAGTGATTAATCAGCTGCATACTAGTGATTAATCAGTTGCATACCAGTGATTAATCAGCTGCATACCAGTGATTAATCAGCTGCAGACCAGTGATGAATCAGCTGTATACCAGTGATTAATCAGCTGCATACCAGTGATTAATCAGCTGCAGACCAGTGATTAATCAGCTGCAGCCCAGTGATTAATCAGCTGCAGACCAGTGATTAATCAGCTGCAGACCAGTGATTAATCAGCTGCATACCAGTGATTAATCAGTTGTATACCAGCGATTAATCAGCTGCAGACCAGTGATTAATCAGCTGCATACCAGTGATTAATCAGCTGCATACCAGTGATTAATCAGCTGCATACCAGTGATTAATCAGCTGCAGACCAGTGATGAATCAGCTGTATACCAGTGATTAATCAGCTGCAGCCCAGTGATTAATCAGCTGCAGCCCAGTGATTAATCAGCTGCAGACCAGTGATTAATCAGCTGCGGACCAGTGATTAATCAGCTGCAGACCAGTGATTAATCAGTTGCAGACCAGTGATTAATCAGCTGCAGACCAGTGATTAATCAGCTGCATACCAGTGATTAATTAGCTGCAGACCAGTGATTAATCAGCTGCAGACCAGTGATTAATCAGCTGCATACCAGTGATGAATCAGCTGCAGCCCAGTGATTAATCAGCTGCAGACCAGTGATTAATCAGCTGCATACCAGTGATTAATCAGCTGCATACCAGTGATTAATCAGCTGCATACCAGTGATTAATCAGCTGCATACCAGTGATTAATCAGCTGCAGACCAGTGAGTAATCAGCTGCATACCAGTGATTAATCAGCTGCAGACCAGTGATTAATCAGCTGCATACCAGTGATTAATCAGCTGCAGACCAGTGATTAATCAGTTGCATACCAGTGATTAATCAGCTGCATACCAGTGATTAATCAGCTGCATACCAGTGATGAATCAGCTGCAGACCAGTGATTAATCAGCTGCAGCCCAATGATTAATCAGCTGCAGACCAGTGATTAATCAGCTGCAGGCCAGTGATTAATCAGCTGCAGACCAGTGATTAATCAGCTGCAAACCAGTGATTAATCAGCTGCATACCAGTGATTAATCAGCTGCAGACCAGTGATTGATCAGCTGCAGACCAGTGATTAATCAGCTGCAGACCAGTGATTAATCAGCTGCAGACCAGTGATTAATCAGTTGCAGACCAGTGATTAATCAGCTTCAGACCAGTGATTAATCAGCTGCAGACCAGTGATTAATCAGCTACAGACCAGTGATTAATCAGCTGCATACCAGTGATTAATCAGTTGCAGACCAGTGATTTATCAGCTACAGACCAGTGATTAATCAGCTGCAGACCAGTGATTAATCAGCTGCAGACCAGTGATTAATCAGCTGCAGACCAGTGATTAATCAGCTGCAGACCAGTGATTAATCAGCTGCAGACCAGTGATTAATCAGCTGCAGACCAGTGATTAATCAGCTACATACCAGTGATTAATCAGCTACATACCAGTGATTAATCAGCTGCAGACCAGTGATTAATCAGCTGCATACCAGTGATTAATCAGCTGCATACCAGTGATTAATCAGCTGCAGACCAGTGATGAATCAGCTGCAGACCAGTGATTAATCAGCTGCATACCAGTGATTAATCAGCTGCAGACCAGTGATTAATCAGCTGCATACCAGTGATTAATCAGCTACATACCAGTGATTAATCAGCTGCAGACCAGTGATTAATCAGCTGCATACCAGTGATTAATCAGCTGCAGACCATTGATTAATCAGCTGCAGACCAGTGATTAATCAGCTGCATTACAGTGATTAATCAGCTGCAGACCAGTGATTAATCAGTTGCATACCAGTGATTAATCAGCTGCATACCAGTGATTAATCAGCTGCAGACCAGTGAGTAATCAGCTGCATACCAGTGATTAATCAGCTGCATACCAGTGATTACTCAGCTGCATACCAGTGATTAATCAGCTGCAGACCAGTGATTAATCAGTTGCATACCAGTGATTAATCAGCTGCATACCAGTGATTAATCTGCTGCAGGCCAGTGATGACTCAGCTGCAGCCCAGTGATTAATCAGGAGCAGACCAGTGATTAATCAGCTGCAGACCAGTGATTAATCAGCTGCAGACCAGTGATTAATCAGCTGCATACCAGTGATTAATCAGCTGCATACTAGTGATTAATCAGCTGCAGACCAGTGATTAATCAGCTGCAGACCAGTGATTAATCAGCTGCATACCAGTGATTAATCAGTTGCAGCCCAGTGATTAATCAGCTTCAGACCAGTGATTAATCAGCTGCAGACCAGTGATTAATCAGCTACAGACCAGTGATTAATCAGCTGCATACCAGTGATTAATCAGTTGCAGACCAGTGATTTATCAGCTACAGACCAGTGATTAATCAGCTGCAGACCAGTGATTAATCAGCTGCAGACCAGTGATTAATCAGCTACAGACCAGTGATTAATCAGCTGCAGACCAGTGATTAATCAGCTGCAGACCAGTGATTAATCAGCTGCAGACCAGTGATTAATCAGCTACATACCAGTGATTAATCAGCTACATACCAGTGATTAATCAGCTGCAGACCAGTGATTAATCAGCTGCATACCAGTGATTAATCAGCTGCATACCAGTGATGAATCAGCTGCAGACCAGTGATTAATCAGCTGCATACCAGTGATTAATCAGCTACAGACCAGTGATTAATCAGCTGCATACCAGTGATTAATCAGCTGCATACCAGTGATTAATCAGCTGCAGACCAGTGATTAATCAGCTGCATACCAGTGATTAATCAGCTGCATACCATTGATGAATCAGCTGCAGACGAGTGATTAATCAGCTGCATACCAGTGATTAATCAGTTGCAGACCAGTGATTAACCAGCTGCATACCAGTGATTAATCAGCTGCATACCAGTGATTAATCAGCTGCAGACCAGTGATTAATCAGCTGCAGACCAGTGATTAATCAGCTGCATACCAGTGATTAATCAGCTGCAAACCAGTGATTACTCAGCTGCATACCAGTGATTAATCAGCTGCAGACCAGTGATTAATCAGCTGCATACCAGTGATTAATCAGCTGCAGACCAGTGATTAATCAGCTGCAGACGAGTGATTAATCAGCTGCATACCAGTGATTAATCAGTTGCAGACCAGTGATTAATCAGCTGCAGACCAGTGATTAATCAGCTGCATACCAGTGATTAATCAGCTACAGCCCAGAGATAAATCAGCTGCATACCAGTGATTAATCAGTTGCATACCAGTGATGAATCAGCTGCATACCAGTGATGAATAAGCTGCAGACCAGTGATTAATCAGCTGCAGACCAGTGATTAATCAGCTGCATACCAGTGATTAATCAGCTGCAGACCAGTGATTAATCAGTTGCATACCAGTGATTAATCAGTTGCAGCCCAGTGATTAATCAGCTGCAGACCAGTGATTAATCAGCTGCATCCCAGTGATTAATCAGCTGCAGCCCAGTGATTAATCAGCTGCATACTAGTGATTAATCAGTTGCATACCAGTGATTAATCAGCTGCATACCAGTGATTAATCAGCTGCAGACCAGTGATGAATCAGCTGTATACCAGTGATTAATCGGCTGCATACCAGTGATGAATAAGCTGCATACCAGTGATTAATCAGCTGCAGACCAGTGATTAATCAGCTGTATACCAGTGATTAATCAGCTGCAGCCCAGTGATTAATCAGCTGCAGCCCAGTGATTAATCAGCTGCAGACCAGTGATTAATCAGCTGCGGACCAGTGATTAATCAGCTGCAGACCAGTGAATAATCAGTTGCAGACCAGTGATTAATCAGCTGCAGACCAGTGATTAATCAGCTGCATACCAGTGATTAATTAGCTGCAGACCAGTGATTAATCAGCTGCAGACCAGTGATTAATCAGCTGCATACCAGTGATGAATCAGCTGCATACCAGTGATTAATCAGCTGCATACCAGTGATTAATCAGCTGCATACCAGTGATTAATCAGCTGCATACCAGTGATTAATCAGCTGCAGACCAGTGAGTAATCAGCTGCATACCGGTGATTAATCAGCTGCAGACCAGTGATTAATCAGCTGCATACCAGTGATTAATCAGCTGCATACCAGTGATTAATCAGTTGCATACCAGTGATTAATCAGCTGCATACCAGTGATTAATCAGCTGCATACCAGTGATGAATCAGCTGCAGACCAGTGATTAATCAGCTGCAGCCCAGTGATTAATCAGCTGCAGACCAGTGATTAATCAGCTGCAGGCCAGTGATTAATCAGCTGCATACCAGTGATTAATCAGCTGCAAACCAGTGATTAATCAGCTGCATACCAGTGATTAATCAGCTGCAGACCAGTGATTGATCAGCTGCAGCCCAGTGATTAATCAGCTGCAGACCAGTGATTAATCAGCTGCATACCAGTGATTAATCAGTTGCAGACCAGTGATTAATCAGCTTCAGACCAGTGATTAATCAGCTGCAGACCAGTGATTAATCAGCTGCATACCAGTGATTAATCAGCTGCATACCAGTGATTAATCAGTTGCATACCAGTGATTAATCAGCTGCAGACCAGTGATGAATCAGCTGTATACCAGTGATTAATCAGCTGCAGCCCAGTGATTAATCAGCTACAGACCAGTGATTAATCAGCTGCATACCAGTGATTAATCAGTTGCAGACCAGTGATTTATCAGCTACAGACCAGTGATTAATCAGCTGCAGACCAGTGATTAATCAGCTGCAGACCAGTGATTAATCAGCTGCAGACCAGTGATTAATCAGCTGCAGACCAGTGATTAATCAGCTGCAGACCAGTGATTAATCAGCTGCAGACCAGTGATTAATCAGCTACATACCAGTGATTAATCAGCTACATACCAGTGATTAATCAGCTGCAGACCAGTGATTAATCAGCTGCATACCAGTGATTAATCAGCTGCATACCAGTGATTAATCAGCTGCAGACCAGTGATGAATCAGCTGCAGACCAGTGATTAATCAGCTGCATACCAGTGATTAATCAGCTGCAGACCAGTGATTAATCAGCTGCATACCAGTGATTAATCAGCTACATACCAGTGATTAATCAGCTGCAGACCAGTGATTAATCAGCTGCATACCAGTGATTAATCAGCTGCAGACCATTGATTAATCAGCTGCAGACCAGTGATTAATCAGCTGCATTACAGTGATTAATCAGCTGCAGACCAGTGATTAATCAGTTGCATACCAGTGATTAATCAGCTGCATACCAGTGATTAATCAGCTGCAGACCAGTGAGTAATCAGCTGCATACCAGTGATTAATCAGCTGCATACCAGTGATTACTCAGCTGCATACCAGTGATTAATCAGCTGCAGACCAGTGATTAATCAGTTGCATACCAGTGATTAATCAGCTGCATACCAGTGATTAATCTGCTGCAGGCCAGTGATGAATCAGCTGCAGCCCAGTGATTAATCAGGAGCAGACCAGTGATTAATCAGCTGCAGACCAGTGATTAATCAGCTGCAGACCAGTGATTAATCAGCTGCATACCAGTGATTAATCAGCTGCATACTAGTGATTAATCAGCTGCAGACCAGTGATTAATCAGCTGCAGACCAGTGATTAATCAGCTGCAGACCAGTGATTAATCAGTTGCAGACCAGTGATTAATCAGCTTCAGACCAGTGATTAATCAGCTGCAGACCAGTGATTAATCAGCTACAGACCAGTGATTAATCAGCTGCATACCAGTGATTAATCAGTTGCAGACCAGTGATTTATCAGCTACAGACCAGTGATTAATCAGCTGCAGACCAGTGATTAATCAGCTGCAGACCAGTGATTAATCAGCTACAGACCAGTGATTAATCAGCTGCAGACCAGTGATTAATCAGCTGCAGACCAGTGATTAATCAGCTGCAGACCAGTGATTAATCAGCTACATACCAGTGATTAATCAGCTACATACCAGTGATTAATCAGCTGCAGACCAGTGATTAATCAGCTGCATACCAGTGATTAATCAGCTGCATACCAGTGATGAATCAGCTGCATACCAGTGATTAATCAGCTGCATACCAGTGATTAATCAGCTACAGACCAGTGATTAATCAGCTGCATACCAGTGATTAATCAGCTGCATACCAGTGATTAATCAGCTGCAGACCAGTGATTAATCAGCTGCATACCAGTGATTAATCAGCTGCATACCAGTGATTAATCAGCTGCAGACGAGTGATTAATCAGCTGCATACCAGTGATTAATCAGTTGCAGACCAGTGATTAATCAGCTGCATACCAGTGATTAATCAGCTGCATACCAGTGATTAATCAGCTGCATACCAGTGATTAATCAGCTGCAGACCAGTGATTAATCAGCTGCATACCAGTGATTAATCAGCTGCATACCAGTGATTAATCAGCTGCATACCAGTGATTAATCAGCTGCAGACCAGTGATTAATCAGCTGCATACCAGTGATTAATCAGCTGCAGACCAGTGATTAATCAGCTGCAGACGAGTGATTAATCAGCTGCATACCAGTGATTAATCAGTTGCAGACCAGTGATTACTCAGCTGCAGACCAGTGATTAATCAGCTGCATACCAGTGATTAATCAGCTACAGCCCAGAGATAAATCAGCTGCATACCAGTGATTAATCAGTTGCATACCAGTGATGAATCAGCTGCATACCAGTGATGAATAAGCTGCAGACCAGTGATTAATCAGCTGCAGACCAGTGATTAATCAGCTGCATACCAGTGATTAATCAGCTGCAGACCAGTGATTAATCAGTTGCATACCAGTGATTAATCAGTTGCAGCCCAGTGATTAATCAGCTGCAGACCAGTGATTAATCAGCTGCATCCCAGTGATTAATCAGCTGCAGCCCAGTGATTAATCAGCTGCATACTAGTGATTAATCAGTTGCATACCAGTGATTAATCAGCTGCATACCAGTGATGAATCAGCTGCAGACCAGTGATGAATCAGCTGTATACCAGTGATTAATCGGCTGCATACCAGTGATTAATCAGCTGCAGACCAGTGATTAATCAGCTGCAGCCCAGTGATTAATCAGCTGCAGACCAGTGATTAATCAGCTGCAGACCAGTGATTAATCAGCTGCATACCAGTGATTAATCAGTTGTATACCAGTGATTAATCAGCTGCAGACCAGTGATTAATCAGCTGCATACCAGTGATTAATCAGCTGCATACCAGTGATTAATCAGCTGCATACCAGTGATTAATCAGCTGCAGACCAGTGATGAATCAGCTGTA
The DNA here is from genome assembly GCA_037349105.1 of Limnomonas spitsbergensis. NCBI lineage: Eukaryota > Viridiplantae > Chlorophyta > Chlorophyceae > Chlamydomonadales > Limnomonas > Limnomonas spitsbergensis. Next base: position 1,320 of record JAYJMM010000073.1, on the reverse strand, counting down.
TACCAGTGATTAATCAGCTGCAGCCCAGTGATTAATCAGCTGCAGCCCAGTGATTAATCAGCTGCAGACCAGTGATTAATCAGCTGCGGACCAGTGATTAATCAGCTGCAGACCAGTGATTAATCAGTTGCAGACCAGTGATTAATCAGCTGCAGACCAGTGATTAATCAGCTGCATACCAGTGATTAATTAGCTGCAGACCAGTGATTAATCAGCTGCAGACCAGTGATTAATCAGCTGCATACCAGTGATGAATCAGCTGCAGCCCAGTGATTAATCAGCTGCAGACCAGTGATTAATCAGCTGCATACCAGTGATTAATCAGCTGCATACCAGTGATTAATCAGCTGCATACCAGTGATTAATCAGCTGCATACCAGTGATTAATCAGCTGCAGACCAGTGAGTAATCAGCTGCATACCGGTGATTAATCAGCTGCAGACCAGTGATTAATCAGCTGCATACCAGTGAATAATCAGCTGCAGACCAGTGATTAATCAGTTGCATACCAGTGATTAATCAGCTGCATACCAGTGATTAATCTGCTGCAGGCCAGTGATGAATCAGCTGCAGCCCAGTGATTAATCAGGAGCAGACCAGTGATTAATCAGCTGCAGACCAGTGATTAATCAGCTGCAGACCAGTGATTAATCAGCTGCATACCAGTGATTAATCAGCTGCATACTAGTGATTAATCAGCTGCAGACCAGTGATTAATCAGCTGCAGACCAGTGATTAATCAGCTGCATACCAGTGATTAATCAGTTGCAGACCAGTGATTAATCAGCTTCAGACCAGTGATTAATCAGCTGCAGACCAGTGATTAATCAGCTACAGACCAGTGATTAATCAGCTGCATACCAGTGATTAATCAGTTGCAGACCAGTGATTTATCAGCTACAGACCAGTGATTAATCAGCTGCAGACCAGTGATTAATCAGCTGCAGACCAGTGATTAATCAGCTACAGACCAGTGATTAATCAGCTGCAGACCAGTGATTAATCAGCTGCAGACCAGTGATTAATCAGCTGCAGACCAGTGATTAATCAGCTACATACCAGTGATTAATCAGCTACATACCAGTGATTAATCAGCTGCAGACCAGTGATTAATCAGCTGCATACCAGTGATTAATCAGCTGCAGACCAGTGATTAATCAGCTGCAGACCAGTGATTAATCAGCTGCATACCAGTGATTAATCAGCTACAGACCAGTGATTAATCAGCTGCATACCAGTGATTAATCAGCTGCATACCAGTGATTAATCAGCTGCAGACCAGTGATTAATCAGCTGCATACCAGTGATTAATCAGCTGCC